>PQXL01000170.1:0-72951 GCA_004916875.1 Botrytis galanthina
GGAGGGGGTTGGTTTGCGGGTCGGAGATGGGATTAGGGATAGGGGATAGGGGATAGGGGAGAGGAGAGAAGAAATTGGTGGGAGAGGATGGGGATGAATTGGATTGTATTAGGATTGTGAATTGTGAGTTATGCAAGGCGAGAAAAATGCGTAATAGAGAAGCGCGAGGTGGAATAGTGATGTGTGGTAGATTTCTCATTGATGATTGTAAGGGTATTCGTATTAATACAAATGGAAGAAAAAAATAAATAAAGAATAAATAAATCAAGAGCCGTAGCTAGAAAACTTCAGCAGATGATAAAGGTGCAGGATCTGGATACGTGTATACTCAATATCAATCAAGAAAGACGTCTTTTACAAAACCTCGCATCTCATATCTTCAACGTGATATTGTCTTCGCTCAGTACTGTTAGATCTCTAGAGATACAGGATCTAGATACATCATTATCAAATGCGAGAACTGGAGATGAATTAGCTGAAGACTATACACGTGCAGTGATGAAGCAGCTTTTCGTCGTGCTTACAAGTCCATCCATACATTCTGAATCTTTTGCAATGGTAACGCCGGGTGGTGAACCCTTCAACTGTTCTGTTTCTCTTCCTGATACTTATTTGCTCCGCAGGAGGGACTTGTACCCTGATCTATTGGACCTCTGAAATAGCTCAATCGCACCAAATATAGAGAGTGATGTAAATTCTGCATCTTCGCTATGGCAAGAAAATAATCTTCTTTTCCTGAGCTAGTCACTTTGGATAACCTAGCTAGAACCACTGGGTTGTATTTTTGAACGAGGTGTGTGTTTAGTATGGTAACTGTGTGATTTGAAAGGTGTCAGAACGATATTGTACTTGAAGGAATGAAAGCATATACATATATATTTCGTGGACTGCTGGGTCTCAGAGAACATCTATAGCGGTAGTACTCCCGGGAGACCAAAAGTCACTAGTCGATGTACTCACATCTACTTTCGAGAGAGGGCTGACATTGTCTTCAATACTTCATGCATTCTCTCAAAGAGACATTGCAATATGTTCCTTCTCAGCCCACTCAATCTTCACCATACAGAGCCTTATTCCGAGAGAATCGCGAGAGATAATACACATGATGCAGAGTTCTCAACATGCTTAGAGAATTCTGAACACCGCGTAGCATAACTTCCTTCCCATCACATTATCTCGCTATTCATCCAGCAATCCCATCTTCCTCGTAACTTGCCTTGCGCTCCGATCCATAACATTTCCTTGCCACAATAACATTTACTACAAACACTCCCAACTCAAAGAAAAGCCAAGCAGTCCTAACTTCAAACCCAAGCCCAAACCCTCTAGCTCTCAGCTCTCCTCTTCCATCCTAAACCCCCTCCCACGCGCCAAAATACCAAATACCCTTTAAACTTCCTCCAAGCTCTCCTCATCAAATTACCTGACAACCACCCTTCTTACACCCTCCTTACACCATCCCACACACCTCCAATAATCCCATCGACTATCCAAACAATCCCACATAAGCACTCAAACCCAAACAACCCCCCATCTCATCTCATCTCTAAGAAACATTTCTATATACTCACCAGTCTCTGATTCTTTGCTGACAAAAATACTACTTGCATACATACATACATACATCCACATAAACTACACAAGGCTGAGAAAACATGTCTACATACAAATCAGCAATCATCAGCGCTTATGATCTAATTTTTCCAGAACTTACAAACTTCGAGCCATGGAATAAGTAACCTACTTGTTATTTCCGCGAGGAGGAAACTTGATTAAACAAAACATCGTAAGGGAAAAGGAAGGTGTCCCAATAAACAGCGGAGGAACATCATTCAGTAGGACTTACTCTCAATAATCAAGACCATTATTTTAATCCAAGCAGAATACATAGTCAGTATCCAACTACTACGTAGCCAACATCCAGCCCTTCATAAAACACCCTAGAACCCACAAAAATCACAACACGACAACTGGGCACCCAACGATACAATCCCACTCAAGAGTAAAGCCTCATCTGCAACCCATTCCATCTGACACATTTCTTCTTATTTAAAAACTTTTCCTCCCCCCGGTTCCAATCCCAATCCCAGTAAGCCCTCCAAATAAGCGCCAATAATCGAAAATGTTCCCTCCTCACCACAAATCCCCTCCAACCCCCCACATCGACGACCACAGCGGCGAGATAAACCAACCGCCACAGCCCCAAGAATATCCTAGCGCGCATATTTTCTCACTCGACTTTGTTTCGGTCATGAAATCTCGAACGAGTCGATAGGTATATCGTGTGATGACCGATCTCTGACGCTAGGACTTGGCGAGTGAGGTATTACGGGTTCGTGGGATGGATTGGTGAGTTATAGATGGTAGGGTTTTTGGTTACGTAGAGATATGAGGGGGGTACTGGGAGATTCTTAGCAGTAACCGAAGGGTTTGGAGGGGTGGTGAGGGTAGAGTAGATAGTGAGATGCATGGTAGATTCAGTCTCGAGGGTGACTTTTCAAATAAGCTGACTACTCCTTACACTCCTTACTCCTTCTTTATGAATTCGCTATAGCTCACTTTGACTCCTAATTCACCCAGCCAAATAATCACTTGTGAGGGAATCCAAATCTCACGAGAACAAACACATAATGTTCTCTCTAAGAAATCTGATCGTTATCTTAAAAGCAAGCGTTATCCTCAGCTTCTGATAGTGATTCTAATCAGCCAACTTGCATGCTTTTCACTTCATGGCAGCATCTGGAGACCCAAGACAAGAACGTTGAAGTTGGTATGTAAAATGAACACTCTGAAACGAAAGCTCCTTGACTACCTCGACTCCTACATTCCCTCCAACAATCCCCCTCAAAAAACCACAACGATCAAAACCATCATCACTAGATGAACAGCTTCTAAATAAGCGTAACAAACAAACGGCTCCCTATCTACATCATCGAAGCAACTGGCTTTCCTATTTCCTCTCCCTCTACCAATCCAAAGAACAATCCAAAGAACCATCCTCGAAAATGCCTTCTTCAATCCCCTACGATCCATCACTAGTAATGGCCAACATAGTCAGCAACGAAGCTCTTCAAATCGTATCATAAATATCCGCCTTCCAAGCTCCCGTCGATGCCGCTCAAGAAGAACTGAACACCCTCCTAACCGCCAAACGCAGTCTCGAAATGACCCGCACAGAACTAATAAATCTCGGCATCGGCACCAGCACCAGCACCAGCAAAGTCAGCAACTCAATCGAGAAACTCGACTCCCGCATCGAGAATGCCGTCCCCGAATACGCAGAGGAAAAAATAAAATCCGAAGAGAAGATTCAGCCGCTTCGCGCACAAATCAAAAGCGTGCATGTAAAAATGTAAGTCCAGTAGATTACGTCAAAACGCAAATTAAAAGCATGCCGCTGGCTTCCGATTCGATAAACATGGGTGTTGAGTATTTTACCAATGAGAAGAATAGTCAAGATTCGAAATCGCTGGCGAGTAGTGTCTCCGGATATGTGTCTGCCACGATGAAATGGCTTGGCAATATTGCTGCGGCGCAGATGACTCGAGCTGCTACAAATCAGATCAGCGATCAAGTATCCAAACACAGTATTTCGGTACTCTTGTGATTTCTGTTTCTTCCGTTCTAGCTCCTTTCGCGCTCAATGTCGACAAAGCAATTAGAGTCTGGAATCATCTTTTCAGAGACGGCAAGATTGTCCCGACTAGCACAAGCAATATGTTGCAAATTTATCAACAGGTCGAATCCAATTCTCCCGATGCTAAGAAATTCAGTATCATCTCAGGAATGTCGTTTGGATCCAGTTTCGTGGGCACGGTGCATATCTTGAATAGTACAAGCACGATGGCCAGTGACAAAATGAACAGCGTGGTGGAATCACTTCAACAACAAATGGATCTTGCCACGTTCTACGAAGGTCAGGCTGGCGGATTTGGCGCAAACTCGTCTATGGCAAACAATATGAAAAGTTTGCTCAGTTCCCAGAATATAAATTCTCACGTTACCATGATCTGCATGGGAGCTGTTCCCTCTATGGTGTCCAACGGCGTCAAACTGGGCGTTGAACGATTTGCCAAATTCGATCCTCAATCAAGTCTTGACGGACTAGCAGCCCTACAAAACGCTACTCAGGTGTCCCGACCAATTACTACTTGAAAGATATTTCAAAGAGTATGCTTGCAGAAATGTGGGTGGCTAAATACTATCCTGAGAAGTATATGGCTATTTCATATGATGATGTAGCTCCATCATCGGGACCTCCGGGTGCTTCAGCGACAGGAGGGAGCTCCGCTAAACAGACTGCTGCTCCAGCGGCGGAATAGCTTCATGAAAGTTAAGATTGTTAGACGGTAAAAAAGTCGGATTGGATTTTTCGGTAGGATATCAGAGATATGTGTAATGGTTTAAGAAATATAGAAACGATAGAAATTTTTTGGCAATTTGATTCATCATCAAAGGAGATTATCAATGATTATAGAGATTGATTTCCGTTATTTTTATAACATCCACTCAAATTTTATCGGTGATATCCCACAAGCCTAAAAAGCCTAAATGATGAGTAATCCGAATTCCAAAGTAGAAAAAGAAAAACAATTTGGAAACAATTTGGCATCCTCTCTCTTGGTATCTAGTATGTGCATTAGTATAGTATAGTCAGAGGATCCACTTAGTGTCGATTCTGCTTGTTGATCAATCCTTGGGAGAATAAAAACAAAGGTGAGCTGATGATAAGAAATGTTGAGCATGAAAGCCTGTGATAATTCACATTTCAGTTTGATTGGATCTGGTGGAATGGGTCAAGGGATGGGTAAGGGCTTGAAAAAAGGGCTTGCTTGATATGATTCTTTTTGATACAGGTTATAAGGCTATAGGAGAGTGAGTAAAGAATGGAAGGATAAATAAGCCAGTGTGTAATCATCTGATTTCAATGAGTAAATGAGTTCATAATGTCATTTTGTATGAATAGGTTTTTGTTGAACAGTCACTGTAGTCAATGAAAATACACTATTAGCCCTCAACTAGAGAGAACGGTTGATACTCTCGTAATGTGCCAAGTCATTGATGGAGCCTCTTGAAATGACAGTCAAAAGATCCTTCAACAGTACAGCCTGGGGAAAAAAGAGCTCAAATATCCAAGCAAACAACGCTTTGCCTCAGAAAAGACAACCCATGTGTACGTTTTTGTATGCAGCTTAGTTAGGCAAAGACTCCCATTCAGACTTCAGCCAATTCTTGTTCTGTCCCATTGAGAATAAAGACAACTTGCCTTGGTATCCTTATCGATGTAGTTGATCTGAATCCATAATTTAGAGGAACTAAGGTAGGTGATAATTGTCATGGTAATGATACGTCATCACTTGCTCAAGTGATTTTCATGATTGGACATGAAATTAACGGAACCATCTCTGCCCTATGATGTGTGAAACTTTCCACAGCTACCTGAAACATTGTGTGATAATTATCTGTGGAAATCATAGTCCATGGAATAGTATGAGGCTGCTTTGGCACATGATTGATGCCGGGTTATTGCAGGTGCCTACATTCTGGTTCAAGAGCCCGATAGACGGCTGGCTGCATGGACTAGATGGAGAAGTATCGTATGTCCAGATAAGATGAGTTGTACAAATGATAGGCGATCATCGGAGGGCTGAGAAACAGATGTTGAGAGGGCAGATATTTGTGTGAGCCCTATGGTGGAAGTACAAACACAAGGTGGGTTCGTTTGATATGTAGTGGATCTTCTGCTCAAGTTCCTACAGCATAGAAGCATGGCCACAAAGAGGAGGATTTGCTGTTGTGCCAGCCGACAAAATGAAAAGTAGTAATGAGAGAAGAGCAGAGAATGAAGCGGCTCCGTTCAGAGAAACATGGCACTGAAACAATTCTTGATCAAAGCAAGCTGTTGATTCGGTGACCTCCGAAGTAGCGTCGAGTAAAGGTCTCCTCGGAAGATTTTTCATCTTGAACAACACAACGTCCGTTCCGTTCCATTCCATGGAATACTCGAGACCAAAATGCAGATTATGCACCAATTGATATTGTACAGTATCCGGCGCAAGGCGACATGACATGACTGCTGCTAATGAGAGGGGCAAGGATGCATTTATCAATTCAGAAAGAATGTACGAGCCAGACATTGAAGCCCCCCAAAACCCACATATTGAAATACTTTGTAATCTTGATGATAGTCAAAATGTGAGACGTCAAACTGCCATGAGACATGGATACATATTAGGAAACGATTGATAACCGTAGGCTGATTGAACGGACAGAAAAATGCACACACAAATCAATAGAGAGCTGACAAGACAAGAGAGAACGAACGAACGAACGATTGAATCCAATCCAACGGATGGCATATGGATGAGAGCATTCCTCAGAGACGTTGTACAGAAGGAGCGGTGGAAGCTGGACGTTGAGGTTATTTCAAGAGGCACATTATCGTAAAATGGAAGCTGCAGATCCAAGCAGCATGCCAAGACATCATTTTGTACCACCTTTCACCCCTTCATGGATCATTTTTGTCCCTTTCAGCTGTCAATATAATCGGATGTCGTGATTGGATAAAGCGATGATTTTATGGAAAGTCTCCATTAATAAATGGACTCCATTGGTTTTCGACTATTAAAAATTATAATTAGAACCGACTAGCTAATTGTCTAATTAAGCACGGTAATTAGAACGACCTACCTATCTACCTAGTACGTATCTACCATCTACCTAGGTAGCTGTTAAACATCCATTTGAAAACCTGTCACCAAATCTAATCTTCTGCCCTTCTCTCCGCTCTTATCAGCAATTACCTGCCGACCTACCTGCCTGGCTAGGTAGAGGAAAGCTCATACCCACGTCCAGCGGACCAGGTATCGTGAGACATCTTGACCCAAATCAATAGTAGGTCGTCCGAGCTGCAATTTGTGCATAGATATGGACAGTATCCAGTATGGGGTTGGTGGAGAATGATCCGCGAGGCAAGGGATACAAAAAGAGGATGCACTCAACTCCAGTCTCACTATGTGATCAATGACCGGCAAACATCCCTCTCAACGAAGTCACCTCTTCCTTATATACCTATAGGACTAATAATACTTTCAATCGTATTGACAGAAAAAGCTTGAATCAGGGAAATGGGGAAGAAACAATAGTTGATCGGGGTACCATGAAATTTAAGGTTTTATGCCGATTCTAATCTGATGCTGACGCTGATGCTGATGCTGATGCTCATGATATATTGCCGTCTCGACTCCCAAATGAAGAAGTCACGATGATATGGGATCCTTCCTTTTATCGACCATAAGAATCGCAACGTAAACAAAAACCAAGTCTTGACATTCATAAAACCTGGTATTCTCGGCGTTATTCATGAAATGCACGCAGAAAGAAAGAAGTCTTGCTTGCTCGAAAGTTCTTAATCATCCATCATATGCATATCGCTCTTGTGCTCGTTTGCTTCTTTCATTTCCCCTTCATCAACTTTTCATCAACTTTTCAACCGTCAAAATTCTAGTCTTTTCTACTTTCACAGGTGGGTTTCGATATCCAACCTCTCTCTATTTACATTGCATCCCATCAAGAAGAATATCATCTCTGCACTCGATACATTGATACTTCGAGACTTCGACGTTCAATTCGACTTCACGTCCATCGTTTCATAAGATACCCTCCGAACCCACTCACGAGTACTTGTACCATCTTGTATGCACCACATTTCCATAACCCCACGTTACTCAGAATCACCCCTCAGAGTTCTTCCCACATTACACTGCTGGTACTAAATACATTATGCAGCAATAAATAGCAGTCGGCAAACTCTCCAAGAACCCAAGTAGCACTGCAGTCAGATTCTCGAGTTAGGAACCAAACGGCGTTACATGAGATTTGACTCTTTGAACGCCCCCAAAAGCATTATACTGTTCCGTTTTGCTTATTTCAAGATAAGGATTAGAGACTTGCATTTCCATGCATTTCACTCAGCAATATTGGAATAGGATCTGATCGACATTCGCACTGGAAATCGATCTCTTGTCTAGATACTTGAAGCATCACGATTCTTGCTCGGAGCCTTATCAGAGTTGTTGGAGCCTTTCCCATTTCCTGACCCGATATTAAGGAGATATAAATCTTCATTATTTACAGGCCATTGTGTCAAATGGTTGGATTGACTTGACTTGTGGTCCGAGAAATTTGGCGTATCTAGAAGTCTTTGCTCTCTTTCTCCAAGGGTGACTGGGAAAGGTTGTGAATCACGACGAATATTGAAATTCAACACAATCAACAGGATTGATTGGGTGCTTTAAGTGAGGATTGAATCATTCATTAACAAAATCGTCAACAAGCTCGGCCTTGAAGATTCTCCGAGCCGAGTTGTTCCCCTACTCTTCAGACGGGAACACCAGTATAGCAACCCTGCTTATTGTTTGCTTCAACTTGAAGATTTCACAAGATATTTCCCAAAGGAACCATGGTATGAAAGGTTGTTGATAAAGTATCCTTTGAGAAACTGCATCCACTCATAGTAAGTATTTCTTGAAGTGTTCATACTCTCTCTCTCTCTCTCTCTCTCTCTCTCTCTTCATCATACAGATGAGTTTGAATATCCAGCCGCCTTGATTATTATCTCTTCTATGAGTTTCTCAGAGAATAGCCAAAGGAATATTTCATTCAGCCTTTCTTCTCTCCTTGGGGGATACATCCTGTTACAACACGTCCAAAGTTATTGCTAACATAAATTCAGACCATTGTTCCTTGACTTGATCACCAAACCTAATCTACATCCTCTTTCAGTCAGCTCGAACCAAGAGTAATTCACTTCTGAGGAACGGATCTTAATAAATAGAGATTTCATGCAAAAGGTAAGCCATCCGTCCAATGTTTCAATAGGAACATTCCGAGATTCACTTTCTCTCCCCACCATCCACCTTAGCCTCGACCTCTTCTTCTCCAACAATTTGAATTCCTCAATTTCAAACTTCGATCTTCCTCTCCTCAACACACAACTATTTTACAGCTCTTGAGAAACAACTTTTAATTTGATCAGATCCTCAGTTATAGCATGGGATGATTCTATAAGTTCATACATTGCAATATTACACCATAATTTTGTACAATTCTCTTGAAGTTGTCAAGTCAAAGTGGTTTGAGAATCCCTCAAGTTGCGCCTTGTTTTCAGAAGCTAAGAACTGTGAGTTACATTTCATTATAACTGCGGCAATCCTTCCAGAAGATAACAAGCTTGAATGAGAAGTATTCTTGATACTAATCTCTTTGGTTTACTTTGGTAGATCTACTACAGTCTACCACCTTTGACACAATCAAATCCCCAACAATTTCTTACAATTTCCTACAAAAACAATAAGACCCAGAGCCACTGTAAGTTTATATACCAGATGAAGCATGCTCGTACCACTTGGTATCTGCAGCATATCTATTGTCACTTGACAAGATAGCTAACACTCTGCAGATTCACCACCCACAGAAAAAGTTCATTTAAAATTCTGCCAAGATGTTAGGGGTTGGACCGATGACATGTAAGTTTATTCAGTCATTATATTATGCTTTTGGCACCTATAGTCACTTGATACATGGCTCTGCTTAGCGCCCAGTCATAAATGTTGCTTCTCTTTTCACAATTCTGATCACCATCATTCCCCGAGCACCGCAATACTCTCAAATTCCATCCTCGAGCACAACCTCACCATAAAACTGTCAATCTTCTCTTATCAAAATCACTTGGTTTCCACACTTTCTTATCCTCTCACTGTTCTCCGAGAACATTCCCTGAACATGGTCGAATTTTAACTCAAACAGACCAAGCAACCCCAAAACCAAAGAAGCCGAAGTCTCATGCAAGAGGTGCGACAATACCAGGAGCTTCAACACAAAATTCTATACCTACTCCGTCGACATCTGGCTCATCCTCAAGTGTCTTCAGTGGATATGCCAATGCACAAGTTCACCAACCTTCTCAAACTTCTCCACTACCATCAACTCCAACACTGCAAACAACAGGCTCATTTGACAGTAGTAACTTTCACACTGGCATCAGCGATAATTCCACCAGTACAAAGAAATCTGGTGGTTTCTTTCGACTTTTTAAGAAAGACTCAAGATCTGATGGCGCAAGAAGTATTGAGGATCTTCCCAGTCGAGGAAAGACCTTATATAGTCGCAGTGAAGATCGTTCTCCACCGCCGGTAGACTCCGAGCCATTCGACCCAATGGATGAAATGGGTGTCTTGCCAACACCAGATTTCATTCGTCCTCTACCAGGCCAAAGACTCATTCCTCGAAGAGAGCCAAATGCACTTTATAAAATGACATCGAGCCCACTTGCAAATACACAAATTGGAAGAGCCAGGGCCAGGGCTGCAGCCAGATTGACTGAGTCGATTTCTGAGGTTTCAGAGTCTGATTGGCAAACTACTAATGCTGGTGATGAGGAAGAGTCAGCAATAGCTGATTCATCATCGATCTATGATGAAACCTCTCGTGAATCCAATGTCATGAACAACCTTGAAGAGCAATATGAATATGTAGCCATAGCATCAGCACCAACTGGTGATGATGCTGCTGTTGCTGAATGGATCAACTACATCAAGTCATACTCTAGCGTAAGTAATCACTTTCAATTATCTGATTTGTGAATTATTGAGGGCTCCCCTCCACACCCTATTTGGACCGAGCTAATCTGTTCGCAGGGTTCTTTTAATATCTCAAAGCCCCCAGCTCCACCCCCACGTAACGCGAGGTTTGATTTTCTGCCAGCCATATATCCGCATGACGAAGAAACGAGGATTGCAAAGCACTATACCATAAATGTGCCCTGGACTCCGGAATTAGGCGGAAAGACTATTGCTTTGATGGAAGCAGCAGCAAAACGATTCCGCCTCAATAGCGCTTCTGTCAGTATTTTTGATGAACGTCATGAGATATTGAAAGTTGAAGTTGGGTACAATCTCATGACGCTGGAGCGCACCACAAGCATTTCAGCTCATGCTCTCTATTCAGAAGACGTCTTCGTCATCTTGGACACACATCAGGTTTGTTACTCTGCTTGCTGTTACACATTAACCTTAATGCTAATGATGGTCTAGGATTGGCGTTTTGCGAGAAGTCCATGGGTTACTGGTCCACCTCACATCCGGTTTTTTGCCGGAGCACCTTTGATCTCAGATTCTGGTGAAATCATTGGGGTCTTTTCAATTTTTAGCAAAACCCCTAGAAATGAGTTCGCTCGAGGAGACCGAAAAGAGCTAGCTGAATTTGCAGCTCTTTCCGTCAAGGATATTTGTTTACATAGTGAGCGTATGGCTGACCCAGATTTGCGTCGTTCTCCTGTTGCGTCATCAAGGAGGGATACGAAAATTAATCTGCTTCCAAATCCACTTCAACTTCAGAGGCAAATATCTCCTCTGGTCACTCAGCCTGCTTACTTCCCCATGGGACTTCAATCTGAACAACCAAATCCTTTGGCGAAGCAAACAGATTCCTTGAGAGAGGGAGAGGATGTTTCTGGGAACGTGTCTCCTGAATCTTCGATTCGTGATTCTGAGATACTTTACATGGCCGCTCCAGGACATTACCGAAGCATTTCTGCGGAGTCCACATTTCCTACCCAAAATTCGCCAGAGGCTTTCCGCCAGTATCTGACCCCTCCCCGACCTCAAAATTTCCCAGGTACGGAGGACCCCGATAGCCGCCCTTATTCGACAAGCGACCTGACATCCATGGATTTTCCGCGAAACAACACTCCGAATGACACCTTTAATGACACTTTAAATGACACTTTCTATTCTGAAGACAGTTACAGTCACCAATTTGACCTTGATGGACCGGCGACTCCCAAGCAACCGAAGTTCATCTTCCCAAATACAATCTATCGTAACCTTGGTCCATCAACCAGTGGAATCTCTTTGAATAATAGCTTTGGTCGTTTGTATATGGAAAATGATAGCATGGTAGGAAGTACTTATCAACAAGAGATATCAGAACCAGAGCCTGCAACGCCAAGCACCTTGCTCTCCAGACCATTTTCATCAATGAGCGCAACTTCGATTGGAACCACTCTTTCCAGCAGGATTGGTGGACCTAATCAAGGTGATGAGGTTACTCCTCCCAACGCTCCTTTGTCAAATATGTCAGAAGCAGTTTTCTCATGCTCTTTCAGTGGCACAAAACTTGGTTTCGATCAAGTATATGCTGTTCAAGTTGATTGTCCGTACCCCGGTATGTCGGATAGAGATCTTTTGGGACCGAATGGTCTCAAACTGAAAATCTTAGCATCTTATGGTCTACCTCACGGCTATGAGTCTGAGCTTAACAACAATTTGACTTTGAAAAAAGCTTTCTTGAAAGGCTTGCGCACCAATGAGTTACGCTACACCTGGACTCAAGACAAGGCACCACAAACTCAAGAAGAGGGAGCCCAGTTAGAGTTCGGTATTTTAATGCCACTTTGCCCCGTCGATCAGACCAGATCTCGTGATCATGGTATTGTGTACGCCATGTTCAGGGAGGCGAATGCGTCGTCTCATAACAATCTTCAGCCAACTGAGGTGGATACACATGCATTAGACCTTGCAGCTATTTCAATGACCGTTATCCTCTTTAATCTTGATATTACAGATGTTGAAACCCAATTGATTGCAAAGCAGAAGGTGCCAACACGGGGTACCCTAACAATTATTGGTGCTACTGAAGTTGGCCAGATCTACTATAGTAGACGCTCAACTTCAAATTACAGCAAACATTCCTCTTTTTGATCTGGTTAATCTCCTGAGAAATACTTCCGGCATCAAGAGAAATTTTCTCACGTTGAATCTGATCTCCATTGATTGGTCGCTCGGTGTTTACAATGCTCAAAGCATCGTTGGCTCACTTTCTCAGCCGGTTTTACCATAAAAAGTTACTCAAATTTCGATCGACTTCACATATTTTCAAATGGACATCACATATACGGTCTTTTTCTGCAAATGCACACAATTTCTTTTACTGAATTTCCTTTGTTAAAAAGACTGCTATTGAATTACGAGGATCCACGACGGCGTTGTTGTTTACATGGAAGAATAGACAATTCTGAGGGAAATGGCAATTTGATGATTTGATTGGCAACTAAATAGAATTTTACCGCCTCTGAGCAAAGCCAACTCTCAACAGGGTAAAGACGAAAGGGTTGGCATGAACCAAAAAGATACCAAGGTCGGCGTTGTGGGAAATGAATGAAGGAGTGGACGGGAATTTAAATATGGTACCTTTGGCAGGCTTCTAGGCAATTGATGTGGCCGTAATTAAAGGTATGGCGGAACTCGACAAAAAGAAGCTACAAAGGTCTCGAAAATGGTTGGCAATCTCTGCAGAGGATTCCAGATTTGCTGATCTCTTTACCTTGTTTTATATCTCCATTGTTTGATATGGATTGATGCATGCATGAAATCTCGTAGTCGGATCGGTCGTCTGCTGTTGTCATTTACTGCACATATGTTTCGTGTTGAAGCTGATGAATGGCAGTCATTGGTGAATATGCGTCGCATGTGAATTGATTTATGACACGGTAGATGAGTGGGCTATTTGCCAGTTATTAGGTAGATGGGAGAGAATCATCAGGAATGAAAAGTTAATTTATTTAAAATGAATGCACGAGTGAATGAATGGATGCATGGATGACTGTGAACTTCGATGTGCCATGCTGTGCTCTAGAATGAATTTTATACGATATGATCTCTTTGCTCCCCTCCTCGATCATTGTCTTTTCTTGCCCTGCCCTGCCCTACCCTATCATCTCAGTACGACGTAGACTTCATTCAACAAAGTAAAAGAAGAAAGAATAGTTATGTTGAAAAAGGCAATGCAATACAATACAAATTTCATAATCCTGGGGTTTCATTGATATTAATTCATTCGCTCGCTCGTTCATTCGCGTTCATAATATACAATCTCTTCCTCCCTCCCCCTTTCTTTCTTTTAGCTTCCTTCCTTCCTTCCGTCCATCTCCATTCCTCTCCTCGCACATTCATATGAATTCCAATCGTCTAAAATACCCAATTCCAATTCCTATTCCTACTCCTATGCCTATATCTAACTCGTACAATTCCTTTTCTCCCCCTTCCTGCCTTGCACTATCTCCCCTCAGCTTCCTTCGAGCCCCCATCGTACAACGCTAACAATACTCCTCTTCGATTTTCCACTCCCTTTTCTTCTCCACACCTCTTCTCAAAAAACTAAGCCTCCTCATCGCTATCCTCCCCAAGCAACTCCCCCTCGTCCTCATCCACAACCGCATAATCTCCTCTACCTCTCGCAAAACTGTCTCTAGTCGTGAATCTCCTATTAGGCACATTTCTCCCCAAAGCCCCTGAAGCTGAGCGCCATAGTGACGATGCAAGGAGTGGGATTGCTTGGGCGACTGCTACTGCTGCTGCTACGGCCATTACTGGGTATTTGATGTATGGAGCTTCGTCATTGAATGATGCTGTGAGGTATGTTAGCGGGAAATTTTTAGTAGAATGGGGGAAGAAAGATGAGAAAAGTAAGGAGAGGAACGTGAAGGAGAGAGAGATAAAACCATACCTTGTTCACCCAACCTAATCTGACCGAATTTACCAGTCCAGTTTTTCCAAACCCAAGTACCAACCGCAGCCGCAATACCAATAGGAATAATAATCGCAAAAAAGATGGCCCAACCTGAAGCCGCATGTTTCCTATTGAATTCATCTTCATGACCCGCGCAAGAATGTGCTTCATCACTGACATCCAGTTCTCTACCACCTTGGCATGTTGTGAGAGGAAGACGACGGTATCCTGTAGGTTTAAAGTATTCCACGACGTTTTCATCGATACGACAGATTTCGGAATGGTCTGGTGGTGAGTAACCTTTAACAAGGATACATGATCCATCGCCTTGGCGCTCGTAGTTAAGATCACTGATTTTGGATTAGTTTTTATAAATTTGACATCAGAAAATGAAACTTACCACTCAAAATCTCGCCTAGTACAACTGCAATTCCTGGCGATATTATGAAGCGAAGGAATTAACCTTCCATTATAACATTCGGCATCAGTCCTCTTTCGATGATATTGCGAGACGTGTCCAAAGAGACAGTCATCATTTTGCAGAGGATGTTTTGGCTGCCAAAGATAATAATCTCCACCCTCGACGTCGTTCTCGTCAAGATCACACTGTCTATCCCTCAAACCCGAGAAATCAAGATTGATAGCTGTGAGAGCACCATCAACCGTACCCAAAAGAAGAAAGTTTCGAGCGTTGTCACTTGGAACCGTAGTGAGATCCTCAACCTTCATTTCCGCATCGGAGAATTTGTATGGAATCCAAGTATCTCCCTCATCTAGAGAATAGTGGACTTCATTAACCGATGCGTGTTCTTTCACTATGACGATGATTGAGCCTTGATCTCCAAACCTCCACATGTAAGGTCCCTTTTTGACCCACTTCCAGTTTATGCCAGCATCCGTGGTAATGAAGGTGTCAGCATCTTTGTAATCTGTCAGGAATTCGCCAACATTTCCAACGCCCATCATCAAACCAATTGCCGATTGAGAAGAGTAGGTATGGCTTTTATCAACTCTCTCGGTATAACCATGAATATTCAATGAGCACTTTTCCTCTGAACCACTGCATCCCCACTTCTTTCCATCTGGACCTTGTGCAGGAGGTTTTATTGGAGCCCATTCTGCACCATCATTGTGGGTAATCATGGTCTTGAGCTTCTTATTCTCCTTCTTGTAGTTCTTCGATCCTGCATTCGCAACAACGTTGACCATGGCAACTCCTTCGATTCCAAACATCTTCTCGAAGTCCACATAACCAGCGCTGTCTCTATCCACAGCATTCAAACTTAGAACGTATGAAGTACCGTTAGAATTACTCTTAATGATGGTTCCAAATTCCTTGCCCTTCTCATTGTTTGTTGTAACATGGAGAAAAACAGAATGAGTAGAGCTATCAAGTACAGTGTAACCGGTTTGATGATCAATCTTGAAACCATGAGGGAACTTGGCAGCGGCAAAGTTGACCCCATCAAAACTTGCATCGACTTTCAAAGTTTGGTGCTCATTGTCTTTTGTCGCAACAACAATGAACTCGGACATTGTAGCAAAATCAGTTACGTTGGTGAAATGCACTTTAGCCGGCTCACTAAAGAAGTCCGTGCTCGAGACAAGCTGGTACGGATTGCTAGTATCGTTGTTTTCGCGTTCTTTGACTTCGCAGTAAATCAGTTTATCATCACGTTGTTGAGGTGCGGCTTCTTTGATGAACTCGCATTTTCGTACATATCGCTGGAGCGTTTTCCAGGTGCTATCTCCCCGGTCTTGCGTGAGTGAAGCTACAGTATGACAGTTACTTTTACCTTCGCACTTCTCACCCATCCATATGAACCAGTCCTTATTTCTAGGGTGGAAGTTCATTGCGAGAGCTTCACGACTTGGCGGATGGGGAGCTTTGAAGCTTCTGATATTCTCTCCACGGTCGACAGAGTAAAAAACAGTTTCAGTATTTGTCAAAAAGAATACAACATCATTAAAGTACTGATTGGCGTAAATTCGAACAATTTTCTCATCCTTCAAGATCTGCTTCCACGTTTTTCCATGGTCGTGAGTGAGCCAGACTGTTTCCTGGTCGGTTTGTAATACGATTGTTTCGTCCATTTGGGTGCTAACGCCAGTTCTCTCAAGGTATTGTTTATCCAAGAATGCTTGGCCCTTGAATGTGAATTCAGTCGAATTTCCTTTACCGGAAGCAGGAGGCGCTGCGGAAGTTGAGCATTTGTGTTCGACTAAATCGTCCTTCTGCTTGCCACTGTCTCGCTTACAAGTATTTCCTGGAATTAAACGCCATCCGGAGGATCCTTTAAACGTGTCATCGGGACCAAATGCTTTGCATTGACCTTCTGGAACGATCAAAGCACCTTTTTGTATGCATTCCTTAAGATCATCACTTCTGATAAAGTTATAATCGCACTCGAAATCGGCGTCTGTACAAGCGCAATCGTCTGTTTGAACAACTGGGTCTTTGAATTCTTGTTTCATGAAGCAATCTGAGTCGGCTTTGCGGCGCATATAATGTTGGGTGTGGCCCATAAGACAAGCTGGGTTGCCGTCACCATCCAGCCTCGCGTACCACTTCTCCAAATCATCCTTTTTACATTGTCTTTCATGCATTTCGTCAAAGTTAAGTGCAATCATATAGAAAGTCTGCTTCTTGTCCGACTCATCCACCCCAATCATGAGGAATTTAAGACTTGTTGAATCGGAGGTTGTGACCAATTGTAGCGGGCGAATTTTACCTTTGAGTTCGAGTTCCTTCCAATCTTTGCCGTGGTTTAGTGAGTACTTAACCACCTTTGTATTACTGTCCTGTACAGCCACAAGAATAGATCCCTGATCTCCAAATTCGTATTTGTGTGGTCCGTCGAGTGCATGATGCCAAGTAACACCCGCATCATCAGATACATAAAGGTTAGATTTATCCCATTCCCCCAAGTAGTCTCCTGTATTACCATTTCCCATTACCAAACCTGGAGCCGGACTCGAGAAGACCCGACCAGAATTGTCCAACTCTGTGACGGAATGGAGATGAAGATCTTTGTCTTTGACCTTGAGAGGTTGCCAAGTTCGTCCATCATCAAAACTGATTTTGGACTTCTTCTTCTTCTCTTCCAGGAAACTTTTCTCGACTTTTTCAAAGTTATCAACCACGTTGACCATCACAATTCCTTGCACTCCAGCCATCTTCTCGAAATCAACATAACCACCCATATCTCGATTCGTGTGCTCGATATTCCGGGTAAAATACGTTCCGTTCGAATTACTGGTGAACATGACCCCCATAGCATTGAGTGGGCGCGTGTTCAAGACATCAATTTGAATACTGTAATTAGTTCCTTCCAAGATGGTATACGCCTCTTTGGTCAATTTATGGTCGTGTGGAAATTCTGCTCGGTGCCATTTAATGGCATCATCAGACACGTATAATGCCATCTCATCGGTGCGGTCAGCACCCGCGGCTGTGATTAAGAACTTCCTCTGGGGTGCGATTTCAACAATTCCCTTGACCGTTCGACCTGGCTCCAGTTCTGGCTCAAATTCTTGTATATCTTCGCCGTCTGAAGTGAAGAAATCATCAGAGACAACAAGTCGGTAGTCTGACCTCCATACAGAATATCTGCCCTTAGCCACACAGAGAATCCTGTCTTTGTCAAGGTCCTTCTGGCCAGTTGTAAACTCCGGTGACGAAACTGCCCAGCGGCAGCCCGCAGTATCGGAACGTAGGAACTTGGTAGTTTCATCAAATCCGTTAGTAGTGTACATAGACTGTTGTGAAAATAATTAGCATTTGAATCGCCCAGCAGGAATTACCACTCCTCTTACCAACTCTTCGCAGAAAATGCCCGTACAATCCATTGCATTGAAGATAATCCTATTTGGATCTTTTGCATGATAACTCAGCGCCGGTCTGAATATAGTAGCTTGATTATCCGTATAGAATTCCTCCCAGTGCTCTCCTCTATCATTGGTTGCCCAATGACTCTTCCCCGACGTTATGATGTATGCCCTTTTCGAATCGAATGGATGCATCGAAATCTCCAACATTTTGCCTTTAGGAACGGCGGTGATTTTCTTCCACGTCTCTCCTGCATCCACTGATCTGTAAACAACGGCATCGTCTCTGTCCTCATACAGTAACACATCGGAATCGTCGAAGTACTGCAGATTGTGAGGGATATTTTCTACTTTGGCATAACTGACTCCAGGTGCATCTTTCTTTGCCCACGCGCTAGTATAGAGAAGTGTTAATACTAGGAGGCACCGCCATCCTGTCTCCGAGCTCCGTAGCCTCATCTTCGCGGGTTGGTTGTGATACCGGAGCGCATGAAGCTTCGATAAGGATCACCAAGTGGCGACTCGATGATGGTGGTGATAGTTTAGATGTTGTTACCTTTGGCAGAATCGATAATGGAAAGGGTTTGAAGAAGCAAAGGTTGTAAATGGATTGCGTGTCTTTTGGAAACAATGATGATAGAGAGCCTAGGTACAGCTACTCGTTTCAGGGCACTTTTGCGCCACACCTGTGCCTCACCACTCGGACCTATCAACGATAAAGCAAGCAAGAGCACTCAGATCCCACACCAAACCCAGCACCAAACCCAGCACCTTCCGCGCGTGAATGTTGGATTGGTTATTGGTTATTGGTTGGGGGTTAAAATCTATTTCTGGTATGATGGATTTATTTCTGTGGAGATGGAGATTGAGATGGAGATTGAGCAGGTGAAGCAGAGGGAGAACAGAGGACAGAGAGCATTCATTGATTCTTTGCATCAAATTTATATGTTGATAACCTTGGAAATCCTCTCAACACTTATACTCCAGGTATCATTCATAGTATCGATGTCAGGCAACTCTCTTACATTCACTTCAATCATCTGGCGTCGACCTTCACTGCGGAATGCGAATGCGAATGGAATGATGACGGTTACCGTGAACGTCAAGAGGAAGGAATGTTCTTTGTCAAGCACAACCATCAGTCACATCACAGCAGCGGCTAATACCAATGATTCCTTCTTTGCCTCTTTGCCTCTTTGCCGCTATGACGGTGTGATCGATGGGATTATAAATTGTTTACCTCCTCCCACAAGTCAAAGCACAATTCAATTTTGATCAGCCAACGGATCCTTGCTTTACCCATTTCGAACATTATGTCGTCTTCAAACTTGACCGACAATTTAACTGATGGGCGAGGTCAAGAGGGCGAACTGCATGGCACATACACAAACATTCACATCATTTCATACGATGCGATCTTTCAATTCAGGACTTTTGTTCTCAAATATTGATTCAAAATCCCTGGTATCCATTCAATCGCTATGCAAAACCAGCCTGCCATGCACGCGAGCCTCCAACAAAAGAGAGGTAAATACAAAGCAAATGCTTCTTTAAAGATACAAGCTCGCCCGCTAAATAACTCCATCTGCAAAGATTCCCTTTTCTTCTGTTCTAGATACCATATCACGAAGTCTTTCGCTGACTCTTCACCCTCTTCCAAAACCTTTTTACCACCCCATTTTCCTTCTCGACCGGTGGCCCCCAACCGTCCACTCCACCCATAGGTCCCCGCGGATATCTATGGTTCTCTAGATCCTCCATTACAAGCGGCTCCTTCGATTGCCATCCATATATTGCGCTCTCATCTCTCAGATCCTGCCGTGTAAGCGTCATTCTTAACGTAGGTTCTCGATTTCCTGCCATAACTTGTGTATAAGGGTCTTGTTGTTTGCTAGGTATCTTATTGGGCCCAGATTGAAAATCCGCAAGAGGCTTGCCAGTATAATAAAATGGAGATCGCTGTAGTGGATATCCGCTTTCATATTCCAGGGGTGTTATGGGTGCGTCAGAATCAGCCATCGATTTATCGTCTTCGAATAGTGAAGCAGTATCGTCATTAAAGAATGAATGTTCAAATGCTGGACTGGATGCCTTCCGCCTCAACATGTCTCTCGACGAACGTTTCGATATTAATCTTGATGGTTTATTTTCCTTCTCTGGTGCACCCATCGCTGCATCCATCGACGGAAATCCAAACTCGATTATCTCATCAAATTTTTGCGGTGACGCTAAGTATACCCTTAGCTTTAGTCGTGCTTCCGGGTCTTGGTAATAGGTGGCATTGGGGTCTATCGACGAGAGCGATGAATTCACTTTGTGTTTTGCGGCATGCCTGGGTCCCGTTATTGATGTAGCTGAACGGGAATGTGTGCTGAAGGCAGGTGATGTGGGATTTGGAGATTTAGGTGTGATGGAAGATATCGAGCTTCGCCCGAAAGGAAGCTTTGAAATCGACATTTGTCGTCGAAATGAGGGCTTCCGGTCGCTTTTTAGAGAAGGAAATATTGAAGCATGATAATCATCCAAATGAAGATCTAACTTAGACTCATCGTCGATCCATTGGAAACTGTCAAGAAACGTATCGGCCATACTAGACATCGAGGCTCTCCTTCGAGTCCCGCTAAATTTTCCACTGAAAACAGAACCTCTAACGCTTGGAGATAATACCGGTGGATCTGACGCCATGCGACGAGATCGTCTTCGTATTATGAGATTTTCGTCCGCCGCATCCAGTATAACTGCTTCACGTATCCTGCTTGCTAATAATGCTTGTTCTTCTCTCGAAAATTGTTTTCTTTTGATTGTCTCCGGAAATGTTTCGTAATTGCTTAAAAACCAAGATTTATCATTACTATTGGATATCGAATGTTCCCTCTTCTTTTTTAATCGTCTTGAAGGTCTGCGTCGGGGCTCGAGCTCTGAAATCTTCAAGCCACGTCGGTCGGCAATAGAACTTCTACGGGTATTCTGTGTGGGAAGATCATTGAGGGCATTTGACCTCGAGCTTTGTGCGAATCGAAGACGCTCCAGAGTTGAGAAATACTGCGAAAGGGCCCGGTTAGCACCCATCTTTTAACAATAATACCGTCAACAACTGCATGAGAAGAATTGCAAAACCACCGTCTCTTGTACCTGCATATAAATGTGTTCATAGCGTTTGCTGATCCCGCCGCCAGTATGAATTGGAAGGATCTAGCGTAGATTCACGCGGGAAAGACACCACTAAATGTACTAATGAGAGACCTAACTTTCGACGGCGTCTCGTTGGCACGGGCTAAACTACATCTCTTTACTTTTTTCAATAGCTCAACCCTGAAATACGAAATGAAACCCCCAACCTTGTCTTTTAAATTGTGATGACCGTGGTAAAGTATAACAGCGAAAGTGATATATATACCTTTCGTTTTAGAGCGGGTGGAAGAGCATGAAACTCTTCATTTGTTGTAAAGTATTCCCCGCACAATGCCATTTCCTTGTGATTCCTGCGATATAAACTTGACGATGGAAGAGCCGGTGAAGATTCGGGACGAATATCGAAAGACGGTTTCGAGAGAGCAGTCGGTGAGAAGATATTCGAAGTCGAATTATGTGATGGAGCTGGGAGAGAGTAGATGGGAGTGATGTTCAAGTTTTGTTCCTTCATCTTGGACGCCATGACTGAATATCAAGTCCAGAAGGATTCAGAAGATGGTAAGACTGGAGTGGCTCTTTCAGATTTGTTGTCTCCAACTAATGCATCATGCAACACGATCCGAACGAATCTCCTTACGACGGGACTCCAGATATAAAGGTTATTGGGTTCTTGCCGCGTATGGTGTGTGCAACCCCGGACCTGAATCGACCAGGTAGCTCAAAACTTTGGTACAGTATGGGTATGGTTCTATGGATCTTATGGATCGATATGGACATAGGAAAGTAAGGTAACTCGATTTCGTTACGACTTACTTGGCATATGAGATGACGAACAGACGAACAGTCGAATCGAACAAATTATATTGCACAATTAAGAGCAATTCGAAAGACTGGAGAAAGCGGTTCAGAGAACATGTGGAGAGAAAGCAGAAGGATTGGAAAGACCCAAGAGGTTCATCTGATGATTCTGATCAATGATATTGAGACCCGTTGCTTTCGCTGATCACAGTAACCGCCGGCCCTGGGTCCCTCTCTTTCGCTGTCTCTCTTTGTCCATTTTTCCTCCATTGAGGTAAGGTACGGTTGTTAACCCATTATGTATTTTTTAATCGTCATGAATCAAAATTATCAATATTGATTCTTGATTTGCCTAGAGATCTCCACGTCCATTCTGGAAGCACAAGGGTTTTGATTCAAGGGTCTTAACATTCCTGGTATGCAGGCACAAGCTCTCACCAATGAATCGACCTTGTTTGCGATATCCATGGAAGATCCTTACTTGATCCAGTGCACGAAAGACCACAAGAAGAGGATTCTGAGGGACGTAGACCAGGTCTTGATCAGAGCAATATAGCAAACAAATGGCTGCTCACCGGATTTGCAAAGAACCACCATACATACAGGCATTTATATTGTTGAGCGAGGGAGGGAAAATCCTTGGCGAATTCTTTGGATATTCCATTTTTTAATTGTTCATGTTCAGATCCGAGATAGTTGTTTCTCCTTGTACTTCGTATGTATCGAATGTCTTTCGTCTCCTCTCTTTTTTTCCAATGTTAGACAAGACATATTGTACCTATATAGAGTGCATATTGTGCACAGCATATTGCTCTCACGGATAACGGACATAAACCCGTTATACAACAGTTATCCTGTAACATTGAATACTTGTGATATGACTGCAATTTGTACATATGTACGTATATGCAAACACGCCTTTTATTCAGGCCATGGTCATGAAGGTGGCCCAACTCTGTACCGACCCAACTGTACCCGCCGCGCCGCACCCAACTTGTAATGCACCTCTATTTATGTGACACAGCAAACACATGCCGTCAACGCAATGTCAGCCTCGTGGGTTGTGATCCCAAAGCAATCGAGAGGCGTGCTGCAGCAAGGATAGGCCGGTTGGGCGAATATAAAAATTTCCCCTCTGTCGAAGCTGAAAATACATATCCCCTTGCATTCGATTGAGTTCGTGGAGATTATGGAAAGTATCCAGAATCGCGCAAGCAGGCAGTTATCATCCGATCTGTCGAAAATAGATTCGTACGCTGTAAATAGAATCTTTCACGTAAGGTCATGTACAAATAGGATTGTCCTTGCTGTCGGTGTGGAATCGTTGATGTACAGGAGAGGGGCGTTGTGTGGAATGATCCAGCGTCCAGCGGCGAGGAGAGGGAGCGGTCAGATCCTTCCGCCCGCTTGCTTCCCCACGGCTAGCGATAGAGACTCTGATAATTGAATATAAAACGCGGGAACTTCACGAAATCAAGTGACTATGGCCTCAGTATCAAGCTGGATTCCTTGCTGAAATTGGGGCGCCCAAACGTCAAAAAGAAATATGGGCGTTTTAAATTTCCGAATGACATTGGTAAAAAGATTTCCGAAGCGAAAGAAGAAAAGAGCAGCATACAACGAGCGTAGCTAAACTTCATAGATTGTGCAGAACGTCCATTCTCAGTATAACTCAAAGAGCGATTCCTCAGGTAACCAGGTCCATCCCCTCATCGAAAATCTTATTCCATACCCTAAGATGTCTGACCAAGCTCATCATCGCCAATTTACAAGTCCACGAATATCTACCCCTTCATTTCGCTCGCTTTACTCGATCCAGCCGAACCTTCTTCTCTCACTCCAAACCTTCCTAAAAATATTCTGATCTTTATTTGTGTCACCTTATCCCAGCACTGCTCCTCGAATTAGCCGTGACAACCGCATCATCTCCTTTCTTGAAGTTATACTGTGCACTATCGTGGCTGTACAGTGTACAGTACTCACTATACGCGAGTGCATCATAATCGATCGTCGGTATATATTGCAATCTCAGACAACAATGTTTTCAAAGTTCAAACGCGTACCATGGAATGAATTTTAGAACGGTGAGATAGCAAACAAACAAACAAAATAAGGTGCTCGAGCCCCTCCTCGGTCATCGCCGTCACTGGTTCCATAACTTCCTTCCATTGCCAGATGTTCTATCTCGTGTTAGTTCCAAGTTCCAAGCCCTCTATCTTTCCGGATTCCACAAACTCAACTTTTAACTCTTAGTTCTGACTGTTCCAACTGTTAGATATAAATTACCATGCAAAGTAAAAAATCCGCTCAAAATCTTGGTACTGTACAGACACGTCGCGAAGGATTCTCTCGGATTCCTTCCCGTGAAATTTCGAACTACACTGTACTAGCTAGGTATCTGTAGTGCATCCAGTTCCTCGGTAGAAATTTTGTCTCGTGATTGATTGATTTGGTTCCTTGAACCTTCCCGTCGCTATCTTGGCCGATGTCAATATCGATTTCCTGGGGCTTTCATCATGAGCGAATGAGTGAATGGGTGGGAAAGATATATTTAGTAAATTATAAAACATCAATGAAAGTTGCAACCAACAGTTGAATGGCGTGAAGTCGTCTAGAGATTGAGAGGTACTGACTAAGTAGACATGAACGTCAATACTTTAAGCCAAAGAACCGAAGAACTCCGCCCAATCCAAGCACTCAAGCCAGCGTATTCGTCGTATAACAAACAAGGAACTCCCTCCAAAATAGTACATATATCCATCTGACATCTTGGCAATGCTTAAGTAAAGCCTATCAACGTAACCACATCCAAAACTCCAGATGTGCTTTCCTTTCCTCCGCTATCGAGACCCCTAACACACACACAAAACTTTATACATACATCATCGAGCAAAAGGACTGTACACATGATGCCCTGCAAAGCTGCGAAGCCGCAAATCATGCACCGCAAATCAATATGTACGTGCCGAAACCTTGTCACTGCAGTCATAACGATATCAGTTGCGTCTCGCCGATCAAACCCTCCATATACTCCCCAGAATTGTGATTGCAACCCTATCTCACAATCTTCCGTAGCGCTTTTGTATCATTCACCACGCACGCCAGAAATCTTATACTATGGCATTTGAGGTTAGTGGTAATGAATGTGTAGCAAATTACTTTCTTGTATATATACAAAAATTGGCTCGAAGTTGTTGCTTAAGGTGGCTTCAGCAGGACGGAAAAATGGACAATTTACTCTTGTCGATATTCGATATCAACTCAGATAATCATTGTTTTGGTACAAAGATTGAGCATATATTGATAGGCTACTATACAATATATACCTAGTTTTAATCATTTTAGATCTCAGTATAAAGAGACATAGTATGGAAAAACAAACTGCAATATAACTGTTCTCAATGCATGAATCTATTAGGGTAATGGAGTGTACGGCCTTTTTCGTCCATTTGGAGGGTGGATACCGTAAGCGCGCATATTGAATTTCAAGTTGCTCTCAACCATTCAAATCAAATCTATAAAATTCCATAACTTCAATGCTGTTGGCACTAACCCACCAATAACCCCTCTCCAGAAAAGATAAAGCGTCATGCTCGGCATCATATGTTAATCACATCCCCTCCGCAAAATGCAATGATACGGAATCGGACACATCTCAGACGTCTTAATCCACTTAATCCTACTAAATTCTCATTCTCCAAGATATATTCCGTACAATATTGTGGATTTCAACAAATTATCCAACCCGAAGTAGTAATCCCGCAGACTGCGGCTCGCGAAATAATAAATATTATTCCGTCTCTACCATTCTCGTCCGAGATATTGGGGTCCCAAATATTGATAAGAACGGCACGCGAGACGAGAATGAGAATGCGAAACGGCTATCCTCATAACGTAATCTTACAGCAAGTCGACGTGCCTAGATCCCGATGGATGGGTCATCGGGTCTTCATGAGTGCTGTCTGAGACTTCACTTTTTGAGCCTCGATGGAGGGAGGTAAGCAGAAAACTGAATAAGGGCGCAAGAGGCGCCAAGAAAATTTTAATTCTGAAAGATGGATTGTGTCATTCGTCTGATCTGACATTGAGATCTAGCGATTACGAATATCGATTATAGGGTAAACGAGGTTGGCGAAACTTGGCATGTATGTATGGTGTACGGCTGGCACGGCCGGCTAAATAAGCAGCCAGTACATCGGAGGAGACTCCAGATTCGACATTCGATGATGCTGCCGCTTCAAGTTTACGCTAGCAGGTAGGCTCAGATCTTACTGCGTAGGTAGTACAAGATAGCTTCATGATCACCGTAAGATATTAGAAGAAATGATAACTTTTGATTCTCATTCAAACGAGTAGGTAAGGTAACTAATGACCGGATATTCACGTCCCATCTCGTCAATTCCTTTCAAGCAAAAGTTTCCACCCATATGAACCATTAAAGATAGAGTCAGGAAAAATCACAAAGTGACTCGGTATCAATTCTTTGCCCTATTCGAGCTGGTATCGCTGTATCTCCCTTCCTCCATTCCAACCACTCTTATATCATCCACAACCATCCAACCCCCCAGAAACCAATCCTAATTCATTACTCAGAATTCGTGCACAAGCAAAAACGAATCAAATCAGTATTCAAAAAAGAAGCATGTACTGTGAAGTTGCCATATGTCCCAAAAGTGTCAAACGTGCCACCGAAAACAAACATGACGGAGAACAACATCAAAAATAGAGCCAATATCTAGATTCGCGCGCTCGTGTAATACCAAATCAAGATAATATCCAGATACAGAGAATTTTGTACTGTAAAGCATGCGTTCGCGAAGAGTTCGAAAACTCGGTATATGTACCAAGTACCAACGAGCGAAATGATAACTCCGTAGGTGCCACCAAAGCAAATAACTATCTATCTACCAACCATTACCTTACTTGATGAAATTAGGTTCTTTTCTAGGAGGATGAGTCTGATTTTGGGAGAGAATGCAATGGATCCCAGTATTCATAGACTCTGTTCTCCTTATTTTTACCGGTGACGGCCGGTGCGGTGAAGGTTGAGCGCCCAGTAATTGGATCGTAGGTATCGTATGATGCGGCGAGACGTTTACCGCCACCGCCAGGAAGATCGACGACGAAGTTGGGTGTTACGAAACCACCAATCGAACCGCGGATATGGCGTTCGAGTTGAAGAATTGTGGAGAGTGGTGTCCGGAGATCTTCCACGTATTGTACCATGTCGGCTTGATAAACATAGTACTAAGTAATGTTAGCATGTGCCCCGGCTTGGAAAAGATGAACTAGGTAAGATATACGTACGGGAATGACGTTATTGTCAGCCACAGTTTTGATGAGACTACTCATGGTGGCCACATCATCGTTGACACCCCTGAGTAGGACAGTTTGGTTTCTCACGGTAACATTGTTCTCGTGTAATTTTTGGAGTGCCATTTTTGAAACCCAGGTCATCTCCTTAGGATGATTGAAATGTGTATGGATAGCCATACTCTTTCCTGCCTTCTTAGCCAATGCTGAGAGTCTAATCATCTCAGCTGCCCATCCATCGCTATCGTCAAGGATCCGCGCAGGAGAAACAGCAAGACCTTTCGTGGCAAATCTAAATCGTTTGATATGAGGAATAGAAATAAGTCGCTCGCCAATTAGACGAAGGTTATCAGCGGTTAAGATATAGCAGTCTCCGCCAGAAACAACGATATCTTGAAGTTGAGGGGTGTCTTCAATGTAAGTGAAAATGTCTTCCCAGCGTTTTCGTTGAGGCTTAAATGTGGTTTTCTTAACGTTTTGCATATCAGGCCCGATAGACCATGAACGAGTACAAAAACGGCAGTACAGAGGACATGTTGATGTTGCTGGGAAAGAATTAGTATCATTATAAATGCCATGGAACTGAGAAAAACTTACCTAAGAATAAAGCTTTGTCATAGTACCTATGAACGAAGCCTTCCACCGGAGAGTCATCAGACTCATGCAATGAGTCCAACTCAACTTTAGGGTGATCTTCAAGCTTGCTTGATTTCATAGGTATGAACTGGCGACGAATGGGATCTTCGAACGGATTTTCCCAATCAATAATACTGAGAACATGAGGTGGCAAGCGAATCGACATAGGTGCCAACTTGATCCCTTCCTTGACGTCCTCGATGAAGTCCTCACGAGTGACAATGCCGGGGAAATCGGGGTGTCTTCGAAGGACTGGGGGCAAAACTTCCAACATGAAAACTTCCAACTGCATTATAGTGGATATGGTATGGATTGTCTGCAGAAATATATCAGCATTAGCAACTCCTACATAGCCACCGGGCCGAGATACTTACATGAAACTTGTATTTTAAGAATTGGGCTTCTGTGACATTGGCCCAGCGTGGAATCTTTTGCCAGTACGCGGCCCTGTCAGTAAGGGAAGCATCGTAGACTGGTAATCCAGGTACTTTTGCTGTATTTGGAGGTTCGTATGGTGCTGGGACAGGTCCATCATGGAACATAGGGAGGTCGGTTACTGCTGCTCGACCTGACGCATTTGATCGAAATTGCCTTGTTGAGATAAGAGGTACTTTAGGCTTCGAAGATAAGTTTCGTGCAGCGACGTGAAAGCATTTCCGAGGTACTGCATCACTCTTCACCCCTGTTGATCTTGTGAAAATAAAGGGGCAGCTTTTGGCCGCTGGGGCAAATTTTGTCCGCGATATTCCTCCGAGCATTTTGAAATGTGATTTCCAAGTCAGAGAAGTGCTTGTGAAAGTTTATTGCGTTCTGTACTCGATCAGTATTTGCGAGAATAGACTTGAAAGAGGTGGTTTTTATAGAGAACAGTCAAACTAACTGAAGGAATCTGTTGGGGGTGGTTCACAAGGAGGCAAACATCCACCAAGGTTGCACTGCGTATGGAAGTTGGTGAATACTTACAAGCTCGTATTTTTCTGATTCGAGACAATATTGTTATCTCGATGTAAAAGATAATCCACGCACACAAAGGTGAATCAAAATTATGGACTGATTGCAAAGTCAGGTGACGAGGCAAAATGTTGGAAGCAAGCAATTATATTAAATGCAGGTCTCTCTCCCCAAAAGCTGTGCTGCTATGCTGTACTCAAACATATAACTACCCAAGGGGGGTATTTATGCTCGGAGCCTCGAACAACCAGCTGACCCAATTGAACTGGAAGATTGGCTCTAAAAAGGAGCACGTTGGACAGTTTATGAGTATGTGACGTGAGACGCCCTTGATTGGTGAAATACCCAGGAGAATAGGAAAATTTCTGGAGTTCAAGACCCACTACAATGTTGCCTATCGAACTGTGCATGCGTTTATTCGTAAGTGCGTAGATGTGACTGATGCAAGAGATGTCGTTGGTCGTACAGTCTAGCAGATTCTTCGAGGTCAGTCGATATGAAATTCGTGCCTCGACTTTCCAATATGTGCAAAGATATCTTCCCAGCAGTTTGGGCCTCCGGCCGGGGAAGTTGTGATGCGTGCGGAGGTAAAGCCCGGCTGCAGTGAGTTATGTTGTCTGTTGGATAATTTGGACGACCTTATTGGACAAATCGATGTTGGCGATTCTAGAAAAAAGGTGTGTGTTGAATGCAATGCTGTACAACCTTTGCAAGCGCGAATCATGCCCTGGTAGCAAATGAGGAGCGTCCCGACACCTGCAACTGCATTAAAACACGCAAACAAGGGCGATCATTGACAACTTCCATTAGAACAAGATTTCCAAGAGGATATTGCTCAACTTTAATACCAACATCTGCACTAAACAATATTACCGCCTACCAAAGCCACCACACTGTTGCTTTCTCCCACCTCGTAATAAGATGAACATGGTTATTGCAATTCTAGCCTTCGGAAATATAATTGCGTTCAATTACATGGTAGCAACCAACAGAAGGAACAAGCTTCCATCCTCAATTGGGAACAGCGGAGGAAGGATCAGCTTCAAGCCTCCAATTTTTACCGATTACTTTATGTGGATGAGGCGGCATGGCGACGAGGTACTGCACCTGTTTCGACAAGATAGCTGCATGTGCTACTACATTGGGTAGTCTCTCATGTCACTAAAATGATAGAATTTCAAAGGCGTCAGCACTTAAATTTTCGACGTTGAAGGGCTTCTAAACGTTTATCGGCGATATTGAAAGATCCGCCACTTTTCAACAGCACACTTACGATAATTTTGGATGGGTCATGGTATTCGCATGATACTTCGCATAATGCTTGTACTTAAGCAAGCCCCGAGTAGTACAGACAAAAAAACTTAACAGGAAGTATAAATTAAGAATATTAAAATACGGTATATGCATGGAAAGGATTCATCTCATCTCATCATTTTTCTTGGATAATTGACGAGATACATGTGCTTTGTGGAGTAGAACCAATGAAAAATAAAATCAACATTGTACCTCGCTTCAAATGGTATAATAGAACATGCAAATCGCCCCCAATTAGGTAGTTCCGAAGTATTGACAGCTTCTTTCGTGAATAAGCTCCAGTTGAGGCTTGATGGACCACATTGTTGGAAAGCAGAAAAGCGTAAGGTAGGTAGGTTTGAATGTCTCCATGGGTGCAATCTTCATCCGATTCTGCACCTTGGCAACAGCCACGGCCCGCTTGGTCCTCGTTTTGTGGAAGCTGTACGAAGCAGTTACATGTGCGATGACAGCAGCAATAGTGCAGAAAGCAGAAAGTAGTTTTCAACCCTTGCTATCTTGCTACCTATCAGACGTTCATCAGATGACCCCCAGATGATCCCTCCGAGGCAAGGGGCTCTAAAAGTATCATGAATTCATGAAAAAGTGTGATGTCTCGAGAATTAATTGAAGAAAAGGTTAATAAATGTTAGTATTCGGGTCCGTCTGAGAATGTTTCAAAGTATGATGCACGAAATAATCAAGGGAGGATTTTTGATATACAGTAGTACCAAAAAAGGAGAGGTTCTTGATATCTGTAGTAGTGTGATGGACGTATATGTATATGTGGGTGGGTAAGTAGGTATGAAGGAAGAGTCTGAAAAGAGGTGAAGTACCGGTACGAGTAGTATACTCCTTGTGCTGTGGGTACTCTGATACTTGGGTTGAGGGATACTTTCTGCTACTTGAGTACGTTGGTACTTGGATACTTGAGTACTTGGGTACTCGAGTACTTGGGGTAGGTCACCACTCGTTGGAGCAGACAGATGAGAGTTCGAACCCACTGCCCTAGAACCCTATCCAGTCAGTCAGTATATGTAAAGAAGTTCGTTGGTTGATTGGGTGGTTGATATCAATGTCAGCATTTGGACATTTCCTCTTACCAAAGCTCCATTACTCCATTGTTATTCACCCACGCTCTCACTCCCACGCTCCCACGGTTTCTCCCGACACCGAAATAACACGGATGGTGGGTTGGTGGGCATAATAGACACACACCACGTGATTTTTCGCGCTAATTCAGTTTTCCTGATTGTTTGAGAGTACTCCGTACAATCTCCAATTTCCTCCAGCAAGGTCTTGATACCACCCACTCTACCTCCACCATTTTAAATCTCCTCTCTATCAGTTGCACATTTGTAGCAATTGATTCTCCTTAATACCCTTCGACATATAGACGTTGGTTAAGATGTTCAGAAACGCTCTCAAGCAGTCCAGCAGGACAGTGGGCGCAATTTCTGCTTCCGGCAGAATTGCCACGGTACGTCAACAAAACAAAATTTCTCACGTCACTATGTCACTATTATACTTCGCCGCTATCAATATCTATCTATTCAGATATTGTTCATAGTGTCAATTGACGTTGCGATGCCATGGTGTTGAGGCTTTTGAGCTTCGAGGAAGCTTTAACAGCTTTGTTGACGAGGATTTTTCGGACTTCGGCTAACGTAAACGTTTTTTCCACCACAGCGAACTGCTGTTCCAGCAACTTTCAACGCAGCATCAAGATCAGTTCGAAGCTACGCATCTGATGCTAAGGCATCCCCCACCGAAGTCTCTTCTATTCTTGAGCAAAGAATTAGAGGTGTTCAAGAGGAGTCCGGTCTCGCCGAGACTGGACGTGTTTTGTCCGTTGGGTAGGTTCCCCCAACAAGATTCTTATACTCGGGTCCAAAATGCTGCAGTCATATTATGTCGATGTGGATATTCGGGATTATGGATTCTTTGGGCGCAGTGCTGATTTGTGTTATGACAGTGATGGTATCGCTCGTGTACATGGTATGAGCAATGTCCAAGCCGAGGAACTTGTCGAGTAAGTTTATGAAATTCGACATTCATTATCTGGGGTACTGATGGAGAAAAAGGTTCGCATCCGGTGTCAAGGGCATGTGCATGAACTTGGAAGCTGGCCAAGTCGGTGTCGTGCTTTTCGGTTCTGATCGTTTGGTCAAGGAGGGCGAGACCGTCAAGCGTACCGGAGAGATTGTTAGTTTGTCAACTTCAAAGTATGGTTCGAAATACTAACATGAGGTACAGGTCGATGTTCCCGTCGGAATGGAGATGCTCGGCCGTGTCATTGATGCTCTCGGAAACCCAATCGATGGCAAGGGACCTATCAAGACTACTGAGAGGCGCCGTGCGCAACTCAAGGCTCCTGGTATTCTCCCACGTCAATCCGTCAACCAGCCAGTCCAAACCGGTCTTAAGTCCGTCGATGCAATGGTACCCATTGGACGTGGTCAACGTGAGTTGATCATTGGTGATCGTCAAACTGGAAAGACTGCCGTTGCTCTCGATGCCATGCTTAACCAAAAGCGTTGGAACGATGGAAACGATGAGACCAAAAAGCTCTACTGTGTCTATGTCGCCGTCGGACAAAAGAGATCCACTGTTGCCCAATTGGTCAAGACCCTCGAGGAGAACGACGCCATGAAGTACTCCATCGTTGTTGCAGCTACTGCATCTGAGGCCGCTCCTCTTCAATACATCGCTCCTTTCACCGGTACCTCAATTGGAGAGTACTTCAGAGATAATGGCAAACATGCTCTCATCATTTTCGACGATCTTTCCAAGCAAGCCGTTGCCTATCGTCAAATGTCTCTTCTTCTTCGAAGACCTCCAGGACGTGAAGCATATCCGGGCGATGTTTTCTATTTACAGTTTGCAAACCCATGAACTCCCATATGATAGAGGAAAAAAAAACTAACATTTTCCAATAGTTCCCGTCTCCTCGAGCGTGCCGCTAAGATGAACGACAAACTTGGTGGTGGATCCTTGACTGCTCTTCCCATCATTGAAACTCAAGGTGGTGATGTATCAGCTTATATCCCAACTAACGTTATTTCTATTACCGATGGACAAATTTTCTTGGAGGCCGAACTTTTCTACAAGGGTATTCGTCCAGCCATTAACGTCGGTCTTTCTGTCTCCCGTGTCGGATCTGCTGCCCAACTTAAGGCAATGAAGCAAGTAGCTGGTTCTTTGAAGCTTTTCTTGGCTCAATACCGTGAAGTTGCTGCCTTCGCACAATTCGGTTCCGATTTGGATGCTGCTACCAAGCAAACTCTTAACCGTGGTGAAAGAGTAAGTTTTTCATTCGCATTCGCATTCCCAACCACATTTCCATACTCGCCATTGTTTGACTTATTGTCGTACATTGGTCTACTCACAATTGTTCGACTCGTCGTTGTACATTGGTTTAATCACGATTGTTCAACTTGTCGTTGTACATTGATGTGCTTATGATTGTTCGACTTCTTTTCGAATATTGATTTGCCTACTATTGTTTGACTTGTTTTCGAACACTGATTACTTATAATTGTTCGACTTGTTTTCAAACATTGATTACTTATCATTGTTTGACCTATTTTCGAACATTTGTTACTTATCATTGTTTGACTTGCTTTTGAACATTTATCTCCTTGTCATTGTTCGGCTCATGGCCGTGCATTGGTCCTTGCTTTTTTTTATACATGAACAAATTCATACAAATTACATTAGCTAACAACAATTTCTTTATAGTTGACTGAGCTCCTCAAGCAAAAGCAATACTCTCCTATGGCTGTTAACGAAATGGTTCCTCTCATCTACGCCGGTGTCAACGGTCATCTTGACTCCGTCCCAGTCAACAAGATTCTCCAATGGGAGGCTGACTTCATCTCACATCTCAAGACCAACGAGTCAGACTTGTTGGCAACAATTGATAAGGAGGGTGCTCTCAGCAAGGACCTTGAGGCTAAGTTGAAGGACGTTGTCACCTCTTTCACCAAGAGCTTCGTCTAAATCAATAGCTAAAATAAAATCATGGTCATTTCCTCGTTATTCTTTTGTCCCTTAGCACGTGGGCCTGGGCGAGCTGTATTTTGAACGTTGTGATGAGGAAAGGAAAAAACTTAGTTATGGTGGTATGGAAGGCAGGATGAGTGATGAATGATCGGCGGAAGATTTGATAGATCAAAATCAAAGCTGTAAAATAGACCGTCAATTTTTCCGCGTGTTGTATGATTACATGATTCACTGTGTCAATTCGATGTTTACAAAAGTGATGTCACCAATGGTGACTCGCGACTAGGAGAAGCAGAATCCTAACATGGAGTTTTCAATTACTCGCTACATTCCGATACATTTTATTGTTCTAGTGCAATTCACCGTTTGAATTTATTTCAACGTCCAAACTGATTTCAACGTCCAAATTCGATCTGACAGTCAGATCTATGCTTGCAATGTCTAAATGCAAACCCGATAATCAGGTATCTTTCAGAATTTGTGTTTTCGAAATTTTCCCAAGTTGCGAGTGCAGAAACCTGCCTTATTCGGCAAGCTTCTCCGAATTGTGATAAAATATATTCCACGGCTTCATGCTCAGACCCTGCATGAATTGAGGCCGTTGATGTCATGTCAGCTTATGTTACGGCTTGGAAAGGGGAGCCTGGTATCTAGGTATATAGGGTTGGTAGGGGATATATGCGGATATAAAGATGCGGGTAGGGTGAGCGGGTATGGCCCGAGTACAATGCTACGTGAGAGCTAATAGGTGCCTAGAATTACCCGCCCTGGGCCGAGACGTAAACTAAACGGAAACGGAAAGGGAAATGGAATTAGATCAAGGGTAGGCCGAGGTAGGTTAGGATAGAGTAGGGGACGGCGATTGCGAATTATGAATCGGGGGTTGTGGATCAAATTTGAAAGCGGAAGGGTGAGAAAATAGTCGAGACATAATCCGGGTAGGGTGGAGTAGGCAACGTGGGCTAAGGGTAGACTTGAAGTCTGTGAGAAACTAGAAGAACCTTAATTTAGATTGTGAGTCGAGATTAGGGTCTAATTCTGGAAAGATACTCCTCAGCGTGAAAGAGGAAGATGGCGCGCGATGGACGGACGAAGCATACCGCACATTGAAATCGAAAACACTCACTGTCTAGGCCTCGTAGTAGTCTTCAAAGCTCAAGTCTAGGTTATGATTAAATAGACTTTTAGCCTTGAACGCGTTCTAATTTTCGAGTTTGTATCCAATATTGGAATGGACCTTTAGACTTGGACATTGGAAATAATCACAATCGAGGTACCTCATCGTGCTCTTTGATGGTCAGATTCGTTTCCCAAGTTATATACCCTTTCAGGCTTAGACATGTTTAGGAAATCATCTTAGTGTATGATTTATCTCATCCATCTATCGCGTGGAGGGAGAGGAGGGGGATAGGAGGGGCGATCGAGGGGGATATGGATATAGATGTGGATCCGGGACCTGCGTGGTGCAATGCATGAAGGGACCTCGTGGCGTTGGTAACAGCTTCGAATTCCAACGGTTGGGGATTATATATATCTCAGAGGTTGATTATTGAAACGGTTTATTGAGTTGGCGTGGAAGATGTCAATAGTGCATGCAGTATGCAGCAGGGAGTGAGTGCATTGCATCTCGGGGTCTTCGACCCACCTTGTTTTCAATAGGGGTCTTTCTTGAGGTTGGTTTTAACTTTTGTTCGACTCGTGTATGAAACGTGGAATACGCGGCCCAGAGCAAGGTTCGGAAACTCATTCAGCGTGGCGGTGGATCCTTAGAATGGAATGAGATTGAGGATGCAAAGGGTCTTGTTGTGATACACGGGAAGTTCCTTTTGCGAAATCCTCAAAGTCGCAAGGAATGTTACGCAGGATATAGCTGTATCTCATGCCAAGGACTCACTGGGTTTTGCTACGAACGTCGATACAGTGTTGTCCTGGGTCTAGTACAGCAGCAGTGAATGGAGGACCCGATGTACATGTGATTGTATCTCACCACATGCTGAAGTCAGCATGTAAAGCTGAGTTTATTCTGAAGTGGGAAGATTACGAATCGCCGGGTCGACCTGGATGCAGATTGAGGGACTAGATGTAGTTGAAATGCATGTGCTTAGTATGCATGTGCATGCATGTGTGTGATTTGAATGCAAATTTCTACCGTTACATTTGCTTATCCTGTCTTCTCAACTTCTCCCCATATTCCTCATAATACTTGTGGGCTAGAGAAATCTTGCTTCTTCTTTCTCACCCTCTCCTATTGTATATCTCGAACGCCTTACTATCTACGTTGATTATGGGTACCGTTATGAGATGGGAACCCAGCTCTAAAGTCACATCTCTAATAGCTGTCTCCAGGGCTTTGGTAGCTCTTAGTGGGTTGTTTCAACAACCATAAACTTAATGGAATTCTAGGAAATTCAAAGCCTTTCTTTCTTCTGTTGCTTCGAGGATCGAGTAAATTTTAGCAACACGCGAAAAGATCATGTTCACGAATATAAAGTATTGATACATCGTATTGCACAACATCGACCACTCTGAATCTTTGGAATCAGACTATGAAATTGACCAGTGTCAAGAATGCTCAACAACCGAATCCAATTATGCAATGTGAAGAATTCACTTTGACATAATGCTCATAGGACTGAGATAAGTTTGATCCACTTATCGATTCACATCTTCCTCGTTGATGTGTTTACCTTTAATTTTGCTTAATGCAAGATTAGCCATTCATTGAGGCAATCTCCTTGCAAGTGGCATTAAAGAGACAAGAAAAGTGAAGTCCGGATTATGGTAGAAAATCAGTTTACGCCTTATCATTTAATCTACGCATTTGTTCATTCTAGCAGTAAGATTCGTGAAGGCTTTCTCTACTCATCATTCATGTATCTTATCACGCCACCCCAAGTTATTTTTTTTGCATTATTTCACATATCACTCGACTACTGGCCAAGCTAGGTAGATGAATTGCTGTCAATTAGACGACTCCTCACATTTTTCTGTTCGAGGTGTGTGCAGCTGTAGCAACTTATATTTCGCGAGTAGCCATTGGTCATGTACCGAAGGATTTTGCCGAATCCAACACTAGCCCAACTTGCGACCCTAATTGATTCCAAATTACCTGTACCTTTGTATTCTTCATTATATTTTATCATTTGTGGTTATTTTCGAACCAACTCATTTGTTACACTGAATTCACAGGAGTGATGAATCAAAAGATTTCTTGAAACCCCTTACAATGATTTATTCGAAATCCCGGTTTTATAATGATTATTCGATTCAGTCAAAAGAAATTCTCCGCTGTAGGAATATTATAATCGGTCACTGCGAGGTGTATCCGGTTGGGTTAGTTTGCAAACGCGCGGCTGCAATGCCTACTTCAAAGGACCTCACAGCCGCACCTTGTCGTGATCATGAAAACCCACATTTCCATAAATATGAGATATTCGAGACCAATATTTTTATCATATCATGTATAAGTGAGTGTTCTTTTAATGGGGAATGATATCTTTTGTCTGCAGCCTCCGAGATACTGAAACGACCGATGGAGCAGGGTGTGGATCGTCCAATTGCTCGCATACAGGCAGCTAGTATGGAGAATCTGCTTCGTAGAATGGAGAACTCTTCTCAAAAACCATGATGCTGGCTACGATAATGATAAGTCTTCATATATTAATATCGAATGCGAAGGTTGTAATCTTTCATCATACATCGTCCCGTTAAAGAAAAACAAAAGATTGGTTCGTTTCTCAATTTGGGCGCCTAAATAGGGCTGTGATTCCTTCTTATCGGACCTTGGCCTTGAAGACATCATACAAAGAAGAAGTAGATGACCAACTTCAGAAAGGCAGATAGACCTTATGGCTGAGGCGTATGATATAAGGGTTATCAGACCTCAAATCTCCACCAAATTCGTGTCCTCATCGAGGTTTTAACTTGTAGGATCACTGTTCCATATTCTAGACCTCCAACTAACATAAGAGTGTCTACATATTACAAGCCAACATTCGTTACATCTGCCTTGCTTTTGTTTGCATAAGTTTGTTCTGACTTACTCGTGCCACTCATTTCTAAGCCTCCATTTTCTGTCTTTATTTAGCATTGTTATTGTATCTTACCACCAACATTTCGTTTGTTTGTCTTCATCGTATCATCAAAGCCTTGAAAGGCTTTAGATAACCTGTTTGTCAAGTATACTCAAGCTCTTGCTTTTAACAAACCTTGGCATCTTCCCACGCTCCTTTTCCTCTTCTCCTTTTGTCTTCCTTGTACGTCAAAATTTAAGTAACAAATCGCAAATATACTTCTTTGCTTATATTGTAGTCAGTCTCAAGAAAGTCACAAGAATGGCTCGAGCTACATATATACTCGGACTTGGGTCGATTATCTTTGGCCAATTGACACCTTCTTTAGCACAAGTGGTGACTGATGTAGTATCAATCACTGATACATCAACCATAATTTCTTGCGCAGATACTGTGACGAATTGTCCAGGAAAAACGACAGCTTCCGGTTATGCGGCTAGTGTGATATCTACTCCAAGCGTGGCATCGGAAGTCACATCTCAAGCATCAAGTTGGGTCGCATCTTCAGCTCCGGCGGCATATACAGCTCCAGCAGCAGGACCCTCGACTGTAACCGTTACCGAGACTGCAACTGGTGATTGCGGTGCTTCTGTTGGCTCTGAAGTAGCTAGCTCAACTTCATCAAATTCAATGTGGTGGCCTCCAGCATCAGAAACAGGTAATTTTGCCCACATCCTCTCTTTCAAACTTACCAACTAAAACTCATTCAGCTGTCTCTGGTGTAGCTTCATCTACTCATGCATATACATCCGTAGCTTCCAGCTGGACCGGAGCCTCAGCATGGGGAACGGGAGCCAAAACCTCCTCTAAATACACTTGGGGATCCGCTGTAACGTCGGCCCCCATTGTTCCAACATATGCCTCCGATATCACCTCCCACACTACCATCCAAATTACCTCTGATCAATCAATCACTATCACAACTTACTCCACCTCTACCGTCCAAACCAAGACCAGTGGCTCCACAGTATGGACCACTACAACCGGATGGCTCACCGTTGTGACATGCGATGCCTCCACTGGGAGCGCGTACGCCACTGGTTACGGATCCGGTTATTCAGCAGGCACAGGCTACTATGGAACCGGAACTTTAGTTGGCCCTTACAATAACTCGACCAAAATAGGAACAGGAACCGCAGCTTTAGAAACTTCAGCTTTAGAAACTTCAGCCTTGGAAACTTCCGCCATGACCACTGCAGGTGCTTATGATACCTCCGTCTTATCATTTAGCACAGCGACTCCTGCTTCGGGAAGTGCGTCTAAATCGACACTCTATATCAATCCACCTTCCAGCACGGGAATAGCAAGTGAAGCTACGGGAATCAATGGGACAACAGGGGCGCAACAAACTACCATTTCGGCAGATTCGGATAAAGTGAGGATTTCATTTGTGGTATTGGGAGTGGTGTGTCTAACCAACTTGTTCTTGTTTTAATCTGAGAAGTTTGGGGTTTGAGAACTTCTTTCGGATTCTAGTGGAATGCATGGATTGTTTTTATGGTTTTTATGCTTTCCATCCTTGAGATGGCGTCGAGTAGAGTGAGATATGATTGTTGTATTTGTACTACTATATGGGAGGAATGGATAGGACGAAATAGTCTTCATCAGGTCTTATCTTGATCTGTTTCCTAGAGATTTCAAGGGGTATTTTTTTTAGTGAATCTGGGTTTGAGAATCGATACCCGGGTTTGCCGGTGTTTGCTTGGGTGTTGAGATATACGATGTCTATGTTTGTTGGCGCTTAGTATATCCATAGATGAATAGCTGATTAATGGAGCTGGTTCATCCAGATATGATTTTCAATCTTTTTAGATTAATGGAGGAGTGACTCCAATGAATAAGCTGAGAAACAATGATTTGAATTCGAGACTTGGTGAGCCCAAATTCCAGGTACTCGACACTCTTCTCCTTCAATGACAATTTCACTGGCATTATTATGACTTGACAACGAGATACGACGAATCGAAATCATGGGTCTTTCTGAAAATATGACTGAACGAACCGCCCATCCTGCACTATCTCTTAATGTCATTCTACCTAACAGACAACGTCAATCCGCTAGGCTTCCTATTTCCAACATTGCGAAATCCTACTCGAAGCCTACCTTACAACATTACATCATAGACCTTCTCCATATCAGATACTTAGGTATTTGAAGCCAACCATCCTTATCTCCTATCCAGACACGCAACAAATCCAACCAATACAATCCCCTAAACACTAAAGTATACTAAACAAGTAAGCGAGCTTAGAAAGCGCTAGCTCATAGCTTCTAGATATCTATCTATCTATCTGAATCTAATTCTTCCTATCACTTATCCAGAAATGCAACATATCATGGAAAATTCGAAACGATTCCCTGGAATTACATCAAGACTATCATGGAAGAAGCGTCTCGCCCGGTTCGAAGATTGCATACCGCTTTTATGTACGATATATCCAACCTGAAATTAAAATCTCGAATGACAACCCCGATTCAAGGTTGATGAACTAATTCATGCCTGTGTAATCGACTAAATATACTGGTACACCAGTATTAGTATTATTGAAATCGTTTATAGAGTTTTAGCATTGAGGGATTAAGATATATATATATATATATATATAATATCCCACCAGACGAGTAGTCCGATGAGGAGAGAGCATGTATCACGACCTTTGCAAAAACGAGAATTTAGTGGGTAATAATTAGTACAACCCAACCTGCGTTCAGATCTCGAGAGAGAACGAGAAGGTTTCTGGGGACTGGCTCTAGAACCAGAATGAGCACACGTGTTGGTGTTAGTTGATGCGATATTTAAGACGTTTGGGAGAGGAGAACGAAGATTGTTCGTGTTGGAAGAAGAGTGCTTGGAGACGTATGAGATTGATGCACGCCTGAAGAACCTTGTTAGTCGTTTTACATAGATGGGGTCTGAACAGTGTTTCCAATCGCCAATTGTCCGGATTGCAACCTGTCATTTAAAAGCTCACAGCATCTGTACACAATCCAACATCCAAAAAAGATTCTATCTAACTTGTACGAGTCTCAGTGAAAGGCCGTCAAAAATGACGTTCAAGACTATCGACTTTCGAGTTTAGATAAGAAATTATATTACTACCAGTCGCTCCGGTTCCAATATATGCGGTTTATATACAATCTTTCCCAGCATACCTGCTCGCCCCCGACTGGGAATACATAGAATCCAAGAAATTCAGAGCACCAGTTATGTATAATTAATGTACACCACCAAAACCAAACCACTTCTCTTCAAATCCTTTCAATTCGTCGTATGAATCCCAATCTTCAACCATCACCAAATCTTCATCATATCCATCGAAAGTAGACATACTCGTTACCAATCTAGGGTTGACAGCTACATCTAATTTTACACCCTCCCCAATCTTTTCATTTGGCGAATCAATATTACCATACGTGGTACCTTCCTTGAAAGAATCATCGCGGATTCTATGAACCTGCGACCAAAGCGGCCTTTGGAAATGAGAATGTTTAATCAGATTTGCATGGACGAACATCCACTTTCCATATGGATCTGCTTGAAGCATCGTATGTCCTCCCGATTGAGAACTCCCGGGAATTTTTGCAGCGCCAACAGCATTCATTCTTCCTGGGCCGGTCCATGGTTTTCCAAGAAGAAGTGCTGCCGCCCGAAACGAATCCCGATCACCTCCCATAAATCCATAGAATTCTTCATGATGAAGTGCAAAATACTCAATCAACCATAGGATATCCTGATGTCGAGTTCGAGATATCATAACCTGCCCAGATTCTCCTTCGTATTCATTCCGACATGGCTGACCCAACAAACGCCACATTGGATTGGTGGGATGAGATTTTGAATAATCAGGCCATAACAAAAGTCCTGTATCTCTCCATTCTCTTCCTTCAAACAGGTATTCGGGATTTCGTAGAGGATAAGAATCTGTATCTAGATACAAGATATCATCAAATGAAGACTGCTGAATAGCGGCTCCCTTGATCTGAAAATCTTTCCACCCCGACCCTTTTGATACATCCCCAACTACACGCATTGTAACATTAATGCCGCTAGTACCGGAATCAGAGTTCAGCAACTCTTTTAGATCGGAGAGAATACTATCAAGAGCAGGTGCAGATAATTCAGAGTCGAAATGAAATATCTCGACTGGCAACGTACAGTTGTAAGACTTCAGAAGTCTAAGAGACGTCCGCGCACGAATCAGGGCGTGAAGATCTCCCGCGGCCATTACAATTCCTCTTTTGATCTTCTTCTCCATTCCTGGCGCATCGGCGCTAGGAGGTGATGACGAGCTCGTTTTCCCAATCGCCTCAATTTGTTTGCGACGTAAATTCGTTGTGATACCTTTACGCCACGCATAAATCTGAGATGAAGGTATATCTGCCCATGTTTTCACATTTCCGTCAACAGCACCTCGGTCAAAGTTAGTTCCATTAACCGGGCAGGTTTGGGAATTTATTGAGACAGCGTCATCGTAAGATAGAACTGGGCGAGATAAAAACTCCTCCAAGATTCCATTCAGCCTTGAGATCTCTTCCGAATCTGGTGGTGTCTCATAATGAAAATAATTCTGAGCTTTCTGCGGAATATAACTCGATAAATCGTCAGAGTTTAAATGAGAAAGACTCGCGATTAAAGCTATGAAAACGATTGCGCCAAAAGTAGCGAGTGCACGAGTTTGCCTCATTCTTTGGTAACTTTACCAAAAATGAGAAAATCTGAAATAAAACTCGGAACGATCGGGTTAATGGATTGTAATGTAATGGAGCTTGTCTTTCGAGTGCAGTAAGCTCATTGCAAGCAATTGCAAGTAATATACAAAGATCTAGGGCAGAGACATGTGTAATGTATGTTGGCGGCGCAGTGTCTCGGATGATCCTAAAAGGCAAAGAGATTTCTTGACACAACAGCCATCCAAAAGAGCGAGCTGCTGGATTAAATATGCTTAGAACGGTTGAAGTTCTAATTAAAGGTAGACTGGCGGCTAAAAGAGCTATCCCAGTGTCCAAGACTTCATCTTGAGGACTTTTGAATGATCCCGGTGAAATATTAATCCGTAAAATGATTACGCAGCTTTCGGTTTTTCATCATCTCCAATTATTAGGATATTCATGCATTGGCATATTGACCAAAAGCGGAACCTTGCTACCATGACGGCTATTCTCAGAGATATCTTGACTTGGCTCTAGCAATTGGATCAGAATTACGCGCGAAGGTAATCCGAAGTTTCCTCGCACGGCATGTGCCCATAAGGTTAGCTCCAATGTGAAACGGCTTTACGCGCTTTCATACCATGGATAGATGAGCCTTGCCCAACGACAATCTTCTCGACATCGTCTACCTTCGTTATATATATCAAATCGACATACGAGAGACCATCCGAGATCCATGACAAATGAAGAGGCATTTGTTGAGGGGAAGAGAGCTGGAAGAACTCTGTCTCTCCCAGAGCCAAGACTTCAGCCCGTATTCAACTAACTAATCTGCTCTCGCGAAACTCTACGGCCTCTGATATTTAACGATAATCATTACTCACAAAGACATTGCCATCGCGACCTTGTTACTTGCAAATCGATAAAATATCTGCGGAGCAAAGATCATAGGGTTTAGGGACGTGGTGGCATTAAGCAAGACATAATCAAAGAAAATGTAAAGATTCACATTATGAGAAGCTTGACTATGTCTGTGTTGATCATTCTATGTAAAAGAATCTCTACTATGGATTTTAGATCAGCGAATGTGTGACGAAGATAAGTGCATCGATGGGTTCCGGTCTGGGGTGAGGGAATGTTCTTACTTAGTATTGGCCACAAAGTGACTACCCAGAGATGTCTTGTATTCTTATGAGATTCAAATTGCTCATGCCAATAGTTTGTGCGAAATCATTTGCAAAATTTCAATGGGTGTCTCTCCGGCTCACTTCAGCGTCTCATAAACCAAGGGCACAAAAGGCTCAGTCCCCCATGGTAGCCATGTTTTTCCAGCCTCGAATTTTCCCTTGATGGGCCGCCACATAAAGTATCTGTCGACATCAGTCATTACCCATACACAATCGAGATTCTCAGTAGTGCTCACTGAGGCTCAGGAGACAGTGTTTCCTCCAGACCTTTCCAAGTCGTACATGAAGTTTCAATACTGGTGTTAACCACCACCTTGTAGTATGTCATGAATCCATACTTTTCGTATAGTAATCTTCCCGTCTCGGTCGCCTCTACATATGCATCGACGCCTAATCCATCAGCTTTTTCGATACCCCAATCCATCACCAACTTCATGGCACCTTTTCTTCGAAATTCCGGAATGGTGAACGCGATGTTCAAGACTGCGATATTGCGACTTTAGTATGGATCCCGTGTTCCCGGCGAGTATAATATCAGATACGCTTCTACTTACGCAAGTATGGTCGATTACAAAGTAGGTAATACTTATGGGCCTCAATTTGTCGGATGAAATTGTTGGCATATTCTCGACCGATTCCCTCGGGCCACCAAAGAGCCTCGACTGGGGTTGCATCGTTGACAGTGTATGAATTTCCTTTGAAGTAAATCCAATTTGCAGCTCCGACCAACTTCCCATGCGTAGGTTCAATGATTTTCATCCAACAACTATTAGGAGATCTCTGGGCATGGTGGCTTAGAGCAGATTCTGTGGCTATCTGGATAGATCGCTCTCGTTCCTGGGGGGAGTCATCTTTGAGATAATAGACTATTCGAAGGTAGGAATTGAATGGGTTCTCAAATGCCTCCCAACAAGCTATCATCATTTCTTTGAAGTCGGCTTTGCTTTCGAACTCGAGACGCTGGAGATGCGATTTCATTGTCAAATGGATTATGGCGAAGGTGAAGTTGCAGGCCGGTGTTGTTTCGTGAACTATTGAAAACGTATGAAATATTTATTTTAGCAGATCCTAAATCCAATCATTAACATCACCTTGTCGAGGCTACTAGGTATGTATTGATAGTGCCCAATTTCCTATTTTGCAATTTTAAAATTCTTCACCTTTACTTTTCATTGGACCTACTTAGAACGTAGAATTTTAAGTTCTCCGCCCTTCAGCACTTCTTTCCTCATTTGTTTTGACGCGTGAATGACCATATCTGGTGACTACTATGTTTTCAATACATCGCGACGTGTAGTGCTGTCGCCTGATGACATTCTGATTCCAATGTTTGATTATCAGCTGCCTCTTCCACGACAATCAAACCTCGATTCTTACTTACCACTCATTACAATATCAAACTCCGAGCCACGATTTTCTCATGGGAGTACTAAGAATGCTACGTGTGATATGGCTATGAGATGTGCACAGAGATTACACATGGATGAGATGAAGATTGCAAGAGAAGATGCTTATTGGAGTCAATCATTGGCAGCGGAAGCTGAAAATGTTTTATCTACTAGGTATGCTATATGAAGTTGCGCCACATCTATCCAAATCTCGTACTTCAATTCTAAATCTCCAAAGGGCCTCAAAGAGTAAGAGGAGTCCTGGTCATGCTGAAAAAGCAAATGAGAGTAGATGCAGCGACGGGGGTTTAGATGCCGCACATGTCACTGGTTACGAAGGAGTGTTGCCTAGATTAAGCACCGGATGGTGTAGAGAAGAAATGTATTTACATTGTTTAAGAGGTAACCTTGGAAGTCATTCTTATTTTTGATACCGATGAGAGAGAAGGGAATGAGTTGTTAGGCCGGGCATTCGCGCTTTGTGGGAGCGCGCATTTGCATGATTTTTGCCAGGGCAGAAATTGGGCTTTAAGGAGAAAATTGGTGAGGATTTATGATGGTTCAAGGGGATGTAGGAGTTTTGATAGGCTGGGCTGCACTCTAATGATCAGAAGCTCTTGATTTCTGGATTTGATTGCTGGTCCGGACTATTGGACATCCTGGGACAATACATGAATAGCGGTAATAGCGGTAATATCATAATATGAAGATTCAGACCATCATAAGCGAGCGCTTGCTGTCACCATTCATGTCGAGAACATTGTGTAGAAGTGCTGCAGCCATTTAAGCAATATATTGAACCAAACCTGGCATAAACAAATTGCCAACCATTGTCCCTAAATTGCCCAATATGTATTCCTATCCCACTCCGCGCTTTAAAAGTCAAAACTTGCGTAATCCATATACAACCTCGCCTCTTCCGAGAAATCCATATGCTCCTGCGGAGATTTTAACTCCGGCGGCGAGATGATATTCTTCAACTCTCTCAGCGACTCGATATCCTCCAGCATTCCTCTATCCAATTTATCCCATATAATGCCATAACCCGGTTTTGCCGCTCCAGCAACGGTAATGACTCTTTTATTCGTAATCACATAATCGCATCCCGTATCCCACTGATCGCCTTTGAATTCTTCCTCCAGTACCTGACATTCATGAACCAACGCTATTATTTTCGTATCCTTATTCACAGCCCCTATCGAATATAACATGCCCCATTCTAAGTCGAAAAATCCATGACCCTTTCCAAATCGAAGACCTTTGTAATTTATGGCGCCGGTTCCAGTCACCATCAATGGTATTCTTATTCCTTCGCTTCGTATCGCAGTCAATGTGATATGTCTCCCGTATCTTTCCATTCCATCCAAATAACTCGCAACCTCCCACTTGCGTTCTGGGATTTCCTTAGGATTCAGTAGGAAAAATCCCCTTCTAATCCCATACGTTGTACAAATGACAATCTTCCCATCTTTTAGTGCCTGACATCGCAGTTCCTGCAAACAATTGTCGGGAGCGATAAATATCGTTTCGGCAGACATATAACAGTCCAAATTAATTAAGTGACGACCTGCATCATTAGAACCCACGAAATCGCATATGAATGAAGAGTAGTCGTGGTCGAATCTTGAGTCTGGGATAGCTACATGGCGCAATTCTTCCCAAACCTTATCGCGAATTTGAGATTTGTGCGTGGAGGCTGGTGGCGTTGAGCCTGTTTGGAGAGGAGGAGGTCGCTGGGGTGCGGATATAGTCATGGTAGTCGAGTGAGTGTGATGTTGTATGAGATTACGATTATTCTGCCGATGAAGGGTTTGATTTTGGAAGCGGTAAAGATCCAAGTGACTAAGCTGGCTTCCAGATGTTGATAGGAATTGTAGAAATGGTATCTGAATAATCGTTCATCCGAGTCTTTACTTGTCAAATACGGTGTTTATATTTGGGGGAAGGAGAAGATTTAAAAGAGACGGAAACAAGATGTCTGGGCGTGAAACTCGAATATAAAAATGTTTCACACATGTGAAGTGCAGATCCGGGGAACGAACATGACACGGAAGGTTAAAAGGTACGTGTCTCAAGCGTTTCTGCTCGTATTAGGATCCCGAAACTTAGAGCATTTAGGGGCAAAGGTTCCTGTTATTTTGCGTATGTTTGATGCATCTGGAATATACTATTTACTCTTTATGAAGACTGGTTCGAACAGTGACGTGAAATCTTTCACCAAGCCATTCTGGCCCTTCTGTTTAATATAAAATGCGTCACGAGGTTCCTGATACGTCCTTCATTCACGCAATTATGGTGCCACACACAGGATGCAAAGGCTGGATACATGCAGTGCAGTGTCGCCAGGCATTGAAATGGAGAGTCTTGCACGCCACCACGAGTTGACAAAATGTCAACATAATTTCAACAAGCATTTTGACAGCAAGAGCAAGTTTGATTGGGCACATAGAAACTTGGGACATGAACCCAGTGCCCAATTGTTGCGAGGGCATGGAGGAAATGCCTAACAAATTTGCAGTGCACATTCCGAATTGGCCCAATTCAGTCTGTCACTTGCATTTCCCAATACACAAACTTCTTCGCGAAATCTTCGACGAAACACGCCGCTGCTGCACGCGACTGAAACTCAAGGCGGTGATATAAATTAGGAGATGGTCATTATCGTGATTCGATCCCTTTTGTAAATCAATTACTCCATCCATGTGCTGTTGTACATTTATCATGTTTCCTCATATCATCATGGCCTTTGCCCTGGACCTGGAGGTCCTATTTGGCCTGGCATCTCCTGCGCCCCTTCGGCTTTGAGTCTTTGTAAAGTTTGATCGCGCTGGTATTCCATAACTCTTCGCTTTTTGAAGTATTGAACCTACACCATAATCAAGTCAGCTCAAATATTCCCTCATGTACATTCTTTCCTAAGGACTCCGGCCCATACTCAGCTCCCAATGAAGAAAACTTACCCAACTCGTAGCACAGTTACTTTCAAATCCTTTGCTCTCTGCTGCACATGCTTTCTCCGCCTTGTCCTTCTCCGTAATACTATCAATGATTTCTGCTTTATCCAAACATTTAAAATAAGCATCCCTAGCTTCCCAGCACCGAGATCTTTGTGTGCGGTCCGGAGCTATAGGTGCACCATCCGCGCCGATTTTGGGGGGTGGTAAGGAAGCTGGGGTTGAGGATGAGAAAAGGCCCATAGCGTACTAATCTTAGATTTAGACGGGGGTGGGAGATTGAAATTTGTAACTGCTTGAAGTTATTTATTAGTTTTCAAAGAGACAATGCTACAGAAGAGCTTTGACTTACCAAATATTGTCTATGGATGGTGATAAATTGCGAGGTTTGAAAGAAGTTAGCGATCAGCCACAGTCACAGCCACAGCGCCCGTGGACGGTGGACAGCACTTTCATCATCGAAGCTGGGGGCAGCTGAATGCGCGCTTAAACTTCGGACCATAGAACACACCTACCAAGACGGCATCTCTCGATCTTGCAGAACACGCCGTCTCATTTTCTTAAACTTTATTTCACCAACCCAGGCGAAGAATTGATTGTGCTTTGACATTTGTTGTTGATGATCTTCAAATCATTCGTGATCCTCGATTCTACTCCCTCATGAGTGGCGAGTCCCTATTTGCGTCACCAAAGACTATTTGGCCATACCTATCGCCTTACTCATACCGAGTCATACATCGATACGTTTCTGACTAGATAGTAGATACAAGACGTGGAACCAATATCCATCCATACCAGCCAGATCAAACTAGTGGGTTCCCTTAATTCCCCAGTCTCACGGGGTCTTGAGGGTTTAAAAACCCCGAAATGGAGAGACCGGAGTACTGGTAGCCAATAAACAGTCTTTATAGATGAAGTATTGATACTACAATAGTTAATAGGGCCCCAAGTCTCTAAAGACTTATGAATAGGTACTAGGATACTTCTGATAGGGGCAATTCACTAGCAAATTTTTCTTATTTCATTTCAAGACTAGTTCTATGAAGTCCAGAACTCAACTCAAATATCTTAGTTCTTAGCTGATCAACGATATTTCCAGAAGAAAGTTGCGAGAGTGGCGTTCTTATATGATGTGGAAAACCCAGAACTAAACCGTTTGTTTTTGTTTTTGTTTTCCAAGTCTGTTTGTTTTCCAATCTGTTTTCCAGTTCATTGATCGAATTTCATTAATATTACAAGGAAAAATTTCACCTCAAAAGCTCTAAATAAAATGGAACAGCAAGTTTGAAGTGACGCAGGATCTGAAGGCGACGTAAGAGGCGTGCCCCACGCCATCAACCCCAGTGAACCGGGAGTTCATGCGTGAGTTTCCTTTCGATCCATTCCAAATGCGATCGCGTACTTGACCTTGACTTCTCATCTTCTACAACTTGCACTTTTCTTGATACCACAAATGATATGCTAAAGAATTCATCTCAACAAGAAGCAGGGAGACTTAAACATCTGACCTCGAGGCTATCTCAACAATGCCGGCAACTTCAACTTCAATGTGGGACATGATGAACGGTAGAAACCACGCCAATGGATCTCTGTCGCTGGATCCGAGCCCGAATAAAATGAACCTTCCATTATCTATATTGAAACATTTGCCTACGCCTGTGCTAGTCCTGGATCAGTATCGGAAAGTCTTATGGACAAACTGGAAAGCAGAAACTTTATTGGGTAGTACAGATTCTTGTAAGAATGATGAGAGCGCATTAATCGGAAAGGAATTGGATGAATTGGGTGTCACATTACTAGATAATCGATCATGGGCACCGGTTCTAAGTGAGGTAGAGTATCTTCGACGTGGCGGTACCTCATCAAATGATGAAAATTCGAGCTTTTTTGATGGGTTCCAGGTGGTGGTAAACAATCCATTTGGGTTGAATGATCAGAAGGGAAGACGATTTCGCGCTTGTATTGATGCTTTGAACGAGGATCAGGCCCTTCATTTCATTCTCACCTTCGAATCACCGATATTTTTGCAAGGGAATTCAATCAACTCCGGGCTAGGCTCAACATCGTCGGCAAATAAAGTAAAAGAGCCTCAACATAAACCAGCCTTCATAAGGGATGATGTTTTTTGTTCTCTTCGAAAAGCAATCTTTGACAATGTTGATACTCCCGCATTCATGATAACTGCAGATGGTGAATATTACCTATCGAACCGCAAAGTTCGAGATGTCTTAGGACAGTCTATGGGAGGAGAGAGTGGCTGCGGAGGGGATATTTTTCGAGATGCCCTACAGGTATGGGATGAGGGATACACTCGTCAGTTATCACCCGATGAATATTTCGGAACAGTCTTGGCAAGAACTCGACAACCTTTCGCGAATCGAAGATCTGGATTTATAAACCCCATAAATGGAGATCGATTGACAGCTCGAATTTCTGGAGAATGCCTTTATGACGAAGCTGGGATCTACCTAGGGGCGATTTGCTGGTGCGAAGATATACAGGAATACGAACAATACCTGATTGAGAAACAACACAAGTTACTACGAAGTCATGAAACCATCTGCGATTTGATGCCACATCTAGTGTGGACTACAAGACCGGATGGATATTGCGATTGGTACTCTAGACGGGTAAGGATGTGTTCTAGTGACTGCTCACTATCATACGAAACTAACCTGCGCCATAGTGGTACGAATACACTGGCATGTTTAAGGAGGAAAGCGTTGGCTGCGGGTATGAGAAAGTGATCCATCCAGAAGATTTGAATACTCTTAGAGAAGCTTGGGCTTATGGATTGGCAAATGGCCAAGATAGTGAGGTTGAGGTACGATATCGAAGGCATGATGGGGTATACAGGTGGATGCACACGAGAGCTTGCCCACTACTCGATGACAAAGGAGAAGTTCTGAAGTGGTATGGAACAAATACAGATATCACGGATATTGTGATGTCACGAATTGAGGCCAAGAGAAACAAACATCAAATGTTGACAGTTCTGGCTCATGCCGAAGTCAACATGTTTTGTGTGGATAAAAATCGACTAGTAACAATGGCGGAAGGAGCCATGCTATGGGGTACCAAAACTGAGCAAACGTGTCAAAGTAAGGAAAACTTGATCGGGAAGAATATCATTGAGCATATGCAAAGTACACAGGTAGGAGGGATACCGGGTTCGTTCATCTCATCTATTCCTTTCTAATAATAACCCCACGTCCCTAATGTGGTCCAAATTTCTAGGTCACGAAAATTCTGTCCTGGAAATATTGTCTGGAAAGGTCGAAATGGCAACATGCGAAGAAAAGATAGGAGACAAAAGTTACCGAACACGATTGGTGGCAGATCTCGAGCATAGTAGTGATGACGGAGGACAAGCACCAAAGGTCATTGGATGCTTGGGCTTGAGTATTGATATTACGGATGTGGAAAAACGGGCGCAATTAGAGATGGATAATACGAGATTGATGATTGAGGAACAAGCAGCTAAAGATTCATCTAAGATGAAAAGTCAATTCTTAGCAAATGTGAGTTATTGGCGCCGCGTGAAGACTTCCAGGACGCTAACAGGATCTTTAAGATGTCGCATGAGATGCGGACCCCGACGGCGGTGAGTTTCCCCCCTCATCTATTTTGCCCAAGTTGAAAGATCACTGTGCTAACGTGTTGGCATTAGGGTGTGATTGGTATGGTGGACTTACTCGACGAAGACCCAACCTTAACGTCTTCGCAACGCGAATATGTTTCTAGCATTCAACTTTCGGGAAGAGCACTCCTGACCATTGTGAATGACATCCTCGACTTTTCGAAAATCGAATCTGGTCGTCTCGACATCGAAGAAGTTCCATTCAATCTTTGTTCCATTGTGGGAGAGCTATGTAAATTGTTATGCGTTTTTGCTAACCAGAAGAATTTGGTATTCAATTACGAAAATGAGGTTGACGAAAGTCTCGAAGTCCTAGGAGACCCCGGGCGGATCAGACAAGTCCTATCTAACCTTCTGACAAATTCGCTTAAATTTACGGAAAATGGATCTATAACAATAAGCGCGAAAGGAAAGAGAATACCGGATCCAAGCGACATTGGGAATGATACAATCGAGGTCAGCTTCATGATCAAGGATACCGGGATTGGAATATCCAAAACGACCTTGGATAAGTTATTCAGACCTTTCAGCCAGGGGGATTCTTCAACAGCGAGATTGTATGGTGGAACGGGTCTAGGTCTGACCATATCTAGGAATGTAAGTATCTTCTTCCATTCTTCCAATGCCTGTTCACTAGAGAACTTCACTGTATTCATTGAAATTCCTGCTTCGAGATACTGATTCTAAGACTAGCTTGCAACTCTAATGTCTGGAACGATTGCTCTTGATTCAGAAGAAGGAGTTGGGAGCACGGCCACATTCATAATACCATTGAAAATATTCTCCTATTGCCGTTACCCCCGACGTTCCAACACTCCGGCTAAGCTTGACTTATCTTTCACCAAAAAGAATTCTGATTCAAAATCTATGCCGAGTACGCCACTTGCTCTTCGACCAAGCTCTCACCGAGCGCAGGTAAAGCAACAACTTATAAATCAACAAATCTCGACTAGTGAGACCAATCATGTCCTCCCTCCATATTTACGAAACGGAGACAAGAACAAAAATAATGAGCCAAAACTTCCACTGGAAGAACGAGGCGAGATTCTTGTTCTAGTTGTCGAAGACAAGTAAGTTGCACAGATTTATTACAAGCACATCCTTCTATTTTTTTGCTTACCAAGTATAGTGCCATCAATCAAACCATCGCATTGAAAACTGTCCGAAATCTAGGATTTCAAGCAACAGCCGTTTGGAATGGACGCGAAGCATTGAATTACTTGAGCAATCCTGGGCCATCTAATCCGAGACCAGATATCATCTTGATGGATGTCCAGATGCCAATTATGGATGGTTATGAAGCAACGAAAATTCTAAGGACGAATAAAGAATATGAAAGATATCTAGAACATGATATACGGCCGTTAGAAACCGCAAAAAAATTGGCCGCCGCGAGACACTCAAATCTGAATGAACCGGAAATGGGGAGTCCGACTGGCAGAACACAAACCAAAACGAAAAGTAGACTAAAAGATCTTCCTGTAATAGCTATGACGGCTAGTGCGATCCAAGGAGATCAAGAAAAGTGCCTCGAGGCGGGAATGGATGGATACTTGAGTAAACCAGTTGAGAAGGAAAGGTTGGAGGAAACGCTGATATACTGGGCACAAAAGACAATAGATGGCCGAGAACTCGCAAGTCTGGGGGTCTCGAGTTCTGATGGCAAACATAGTAAAAATGATTCTGCCGATTCTGCCGTTGTCATGATGGACGAGGACTCTACTTGGTCACAGGATGGGGGATCAAGAGACAGCGATCTAGATGGTGGGGATGGGAGTTCAGAAGCAGCTGGTCCACAATGACCATATTGTGGTCTCATTGTTGCGTGTGGACACCGATTCTGTTGGGATTGAGTCTGTTGTAGTGGGGGGACTGTGAAGAACTGGTCTTGGTTCTGTGAATGGCGCAGACGTTTGTCGGTTGAAACGGATATTCACGGTTCTTTGGGTGGTCCAAATGTCGTATTTTGATAGTAGTATTGGGCGATTTCTTGGAGAATGGATAAGGGACTTGGGATTGAGACTGGATTGGATTGATGATGTGAAATGATTGTATTATACCTTGGCGCTGATTGATAAAATATTTTCTAGAGACGACCTGCCTGATCGAGAATATATATAGATAACGGATAAAGGGGGGTTAGAGTTGTTAAACGAATATTATAAGTTTTGTGGGAATTAGTTTCTGACATGCCGAGTCCAAGACTTAGATGCAAGTGACTACCTACCTAATCCGGAATGTTATAGAGAAACCCCGCTGATGCAGGTGCTCCGGCAGAGATCTTGGCGTACTTGAACGGTTAAAGGGGGTTAGATTTTTAGACGAACATCATGAATTGCGATTGCAACTGGTACCTGGTGTGCCTGGCGTGCCTGAGTCCTTATCTAGTGTGTCAGACATGCATTGACTCAAGACATATAAATTAACTTCCAAGATCTACTGATAGCACGTGTGCCGAGTCATGTCTTTATCCATCCTCGGCGTGAAGACGAGCGATCAATAAGGTAGAACCAAAACGGAGGCGAGGTCACCAGGTCTGGAGTACAAGAATCGAGGGTGACAGGGGCAAGGGGTAACTGAATCACCGCAAGATTCACCGCCCAAAATTCGGCCAATCAATTTGCTTGCCGATATCGTCGTGCATACGCTATCTGAGCTGAGTAGCTTTAAGCTCCAGTCTTAAAGCTTCAGTCATTCCCAACCTCTCTATCGCTCATCCTTCAAAACAATAAACATCATTAAATCAATTCAATAACAAATCCGTGGTAAACCTCCACGATTCCCTTCATTATGTTACGTTCTACTCTATTTCTTGCAGCTGCATCTCTAGCTACAGGTGCAGTTATTCAACAACCCATTGCGGAATCAAGCTCTCAGTCTCTCATCAATGAAAAACACAAACCATTGATCAAATCTACTTCCCTCCAAAACGATATAAAGACAAAAAATCTTCTCAAACGGGCGAATCAGCTCTACAAAATTGCAGAGGAAAGTATCCCTGAGTATAATCACCCCACGAGAGTTATCGGATCGAAAGGTATATCTCCATTCCTTCATCTCCTCAGCTGCTCAGGACATTTTCTGACTCACTCTGTGTAACAGGCCACGAATCAACTGTCGACTACATCTACTCTTCTATCGCGTCTCTCGGCGACTACTATCACATCTCCAACCAATCATTCCCTGCAGTAGTGGGCAATATCTTCGACTATCGACTCGTACTGGGCGATGCCGTTCCAAAGACTGCTACGCCCATGAGTCTCACACCTCCAACAGCCAACAAAGATGCTGTCTTCGGCCCACTAGTATTGGTTAGCAACAATGGTTGTGATGCGTCCGACTATCCCACAGAGGTGGCGGGTTCTATCGCTTTGATCCTTCGTGGAACTTGTTCATTTGGAGACAAATCTGCGAATGCCGGTAAAGCAGGTGCCATTGCCGCAGTTGTTTACAACAATGCCAATGGATCTCTTAGTGGAACACTGGGAGCACCGAATGCAGATCATATCGCCACTTTCGGTATATCAGACGAAGAAGCGGCTCCATATGTCGAGAAATTGAAGAATGGGGAATCTATTGATGGATCTGCGTTTGTTGATGCATTGGTTGAAGAAATCACCACCACAAATATCATTGCTCAGACCAAAGGAGGTGATGCAAATAACTGTGTAATGTTGGGAGGACATTCGGATAGTGTTGAGGCAGGACCGGGTATCAATGACGATGGAACCGGTTCTATATCTCTGCTCGAGGTTGCTACCCAGTTGACCAAGTATAAAGTCAACAACTGTGTTCGATTTGGCTGGTGGGCAGGTGAGGAGGAGGGGCTTCTCGGTTCAGACTACTACGTTTCCCAACTTTCCGACGAGGAGAACTTGAAAATCCGTCTTTTCATGGATTACGACATGATGGCTTCTCCAAACTATGCTTATCAGGTGTACAACGCCACTGATGCCGCCAATCCTGATGGATCCGAAGCATTGAGAAACTTGTATACAAAGTGGTACCAATCTCATCAACTCAACTACACATATATTCCATTCGATGGTCGAAGCGACTATGATGCTTTTATCAAGAATGGTATTCCAGGTGGTGGAATCGCAACTGGTGCTGAAGGTGTCAAGACTGCCGCTGAAGTTGAAATGTTTGGTGGTAAGGCTGGTGATTGGTACGATCCTTGTTACCACCAACTTTGTGATGATCTTTCAAACCTTGCTCTTGATGCTTGGTTGATCAATACCCAACTCATCGCTCATTCAGTTGCTACTTATGCGGCTTCTTTTGAGGGGTTCCCAAAGAGAACTCTGGAAAGCGTTAGTGCTGCTGCTGCAAAGAAAGTGAAGGAAGAGACCAAATACCACGGTCCTCAGTTGCTCATGTAATTTTCTGGTAACATTTATGAAGGATATACAAGGGACTTGAATGCGCGAAGATAGTTGTAATTTTAGTATGCCTCACATCTTTTACAGGCACACATCGAATTTAATTTTTAAACTTTGATATATTTATACCCGTTTGCATGCAAGCGATACCCTTTTTTGAGAAGTACGCGAATTATAATAATAACTGTGTCATGTCACATGCTTCATTTGCTTACAGGCAGACGCTAGTGAATCGATGCAGGAGGCTGTGCAGTATTGCGGCTCCCTAATCAACCATACATACCTCAGATAGGAATTCAATTTTATGATTTGATGTCGTCGCAATTCAATCATTGGCCATCGAAGAGGCTGGATGCAAGCGAATATGAAGCTTACCGTTACACGAATAGCTTCGACTGCAAACGACTTGTTCAGCCGCCGACCTTATTTGTCGCGTTGTCGTTTCAGCCTACCTTAACTTATTGAATATTTCCCCAACGCATCTTACTTCCTTTCCAGAACACTTCTCACATAAGCGTGTACATACAGCCTCAGATGCTTCGCATTCGACAAGTATTAGCAGGATTTTTGCTAAGCCACCGCTGGGATAAAGCATGGTTTATATCGAATAGCCCCCACAGCCAGGGTCGCTACGTGGGTCGACTACTTTCTCCTCATCTATAACCCAATGGATATTTCCATGCGTATCATGAGGCAGACTTTTAGTCACAATTACTGGTATACATATGCAATACTCTTCATAAGCATTATACCTAACTGATGTTTATTTCTGTCACGTCTTTTAGCGATTTGTTTCGAGATGATGAAGTCATATCCAGTCGTGGCTGAAGATGCATGTGAAATGCACATGATTACGTGTAAGGCTCTGATATACTAAGAATATATATGTCTGCTTTTCTGCTCCATGGAGTTCTTGTTGCCATCGGGTATTTCTTCTTCTTCTATAAATTCCAAACAACAAAAGATTACTAGCATCAGAAAACTGCGAACTAAGATACCACCAAATCCTCTTGCTATCCCATCTTTGATAACAGATCCAGCATGCCAGGCCATCATTCCCATCACCATCAAACCATTCACCGCGGGTCCGAACCCAAACATCGATCCCCTCCAAGACAACCCGTGTCTTCACGTCCACAAGCGGAAGTCCGTTGTCTGACTATTCGCTACGCATCTTTGGATCACAGGAGCTATCATAAAGATTATAATCTACCTTATGTCCGTCGCTTTCGTCACTCGAATCGGGGCATGGTGACAGATCTCCCGACTAGCGGGGTAGTCGGTAGAAACAATTTGCAAAGCTTGGTGCAGGATAAATTGACGACGATGATGAATAGAGAGTTTGCTAATTGGTGAGTGCTTTTCTTGCTGCTGGTATCTGTTGATATGCTTTAAATGGATGGATTTGGAAGTGAGAGATGAAGATGTAGATAGGTATACTATGAGATGGTGGGCTGGACTTTTGTTGATCCCTATTTTTTCTGCAGGAAGTTCATCGGTGCTGAGAGGTCACTGCCCGGCCCGCCGAGTAATAACACACCTTGGGGATATAGTGAGAGAAGAGTAAATGTTTATATTGAGAAGCGACAGTGAGAAGAACGGAGAAGTACCTTAAGAGGCTTTCTAGTTGTATGGTTTCCCGAGATGAAGGAATCTTTTGGTGGATTAATATTGATTTTGAAGGCTCAGAAACGAAGGGATACGTAGAGGAATGGTTTATGATTTCATTTTTTGTTTGTTTGTGATGTTGATGCTTGTTATTAGCTCGGTATGGGATTTGGTTTTGATGAATCTTGCTGTGAGTGGAAGGATCTGGGCCTGCGGTTGTGGTGTATATCTTATACCTTCTCATCTCTTTTATCATTAGTTCTTGTTAATCGATTTTGTCAATTTGATTTGGTTGATGAGTTAACATTGTAAGTAGGCAGAGATGATGAAGCTTATTGGATTGTAGCCTCCATTTCACGCTTTGTTTCTATTGGCTGCAGTGGCTAATAATACTCTTCATTTTTATCGTTGTGATCTGTGACAATGTTGAACATACTTCCACCCGACTTGCGAAACTCCAAGCCATGAAAATTGACTTCCAGAATCTTCAAGTGGGATGCAATATATTTCCTTGAACTCCAATTGGCCCGAGTCTGATAGTAGCCATCGAAAACGACCATGTGATGCATTTCACGCGGATAAATACTTCGGCTACAACAGCCGGGGATAAATTGCGGGGTACTTTAGTGCCGGAAATTCTGATGGCTAATATGGCGCATAATCTGGATGTCCGATAAGATTTCTCCATCTCTTCTCATAGGGATTATATACCTGAGAATGGAATGGGAACTTATTCACCGGGGTTACGACCTATGAGCTGTCAAGTGGCAAGCAGAATTAGCCTTTCTTTTGTCGTCATACCAAGCCAAGGCCTATATATATGTAGCTTATCCCCCAGTTTGCCAACTTCTCTGTATGTGCATTGATTTCTTTTACCAACTCAATTCACCATGGTGTTTTTCAACTTCTTGCGGAGAGGCCTAGTTGCCGTCGCTGCTACTATCTACATGATACCCACTGCTTCAAGTGCCGCCAATAATTTAACCGTTGTCTCCAATTTTGGCTACAACCCTTCAAATGTTACAATGTATCTCTATGTTCCAAGCAAACTCGCTCCTAACCCCCCGATATTCGTCAATCCACATTGGTGCCACGGAACAGCGCAAGATGCATTTGCCGGCACACAATTCGCAACGCTAGCCGACACTTACGGCTACATTATGATTTTTCCCAACTCTCCAAATGCTGTAGATCAATGCTGGGACGTTTCTTCCACAGCGTCACTTACTCACAATGGCGGCGGAGATTCTTTGGCGATTGTAAATATGGTCAAATATGTACTCAAGACCTACAAAGCCGATCCCAATCGCGTCTTTTCGATGGGCACTTCGTCCGGAGCAATGATGACGAATGTACTAGTGGGTGTCTACCCTGACATCTTCGCTGCGGGCTCTGCATGGGCCGGTGTAGCATTAGGATGTTTTGCCGCCAACAGCAGTGCCGTCGATCTCTGGTCTAACGACTGCGCTACGGGCCAAGTCATCAAGACAGGTTCGCAATGGAAAAGTATCGTCCAGGCTGCGTATCCGGGCTACAGGGGATTCAGACCAAAGATGTGGGTACTGCATGGTACAGACGATACGGTACTCTATCCACAAAATCTCCAGGAGGAAATCAAGGAGTGGACGACAGTATTGGGTCAATCGAAGACTGCTCTCACGACAAGAACGAACTGGCCGGATGCAAATTGGACGACGTGGGATTATGGGACGAAATTCAGAGCGACGAGTGCCGAGGGCGTGACGCATAATATTCCGACAAATGAGAGTGTGGTGATTGATTATTTTGATCTGAAATGTCGCGGTCCTTCGTGTTACTCGAGAGTTACGGCGGGGGCTGGGGTGAAAATTTATGAGTAGTGTGGTGGGCCGGGCAGGGGTATCACGGATCTACGCAGTGTGTAGAGGGAGCTTGTTGTTGTGAGAACAACTATTACTGACAGTGTTGACCAATTTATGGAAAAGAAGAAAGACGAAAAACAAGGAGACAGAGTTTCGAATTATGTGAGGTCCTCCAGAGTGTGCCAAGGGGACTTGATGTAGCGAGAATGAATTTTTTTGCCAGAGGATGAGGGGGTGTAATCCCATTCGTGACGTCTTCTTACCCCATCGGCGTCAACATTGAAATCACTCCATGTTACCTTTTCCCCATGCAAATCCCATTAGTATCGAATATCATTTTCGTCTAGCTGCAGTAGTGAGCTCGGATCGACTACGCCTCTCTCACCTCCTGCATTGTTACCCTACACCACCACCCATTGAAACCTTACCTGGCAATTCAGATACATAGACCCAAATAGTACTATACATACAGCGAAGTTGTGAAACAATCTTTTCTTCATGAAACATCAGATTCTACACGTACTTTCTGCGATGGTGTGCAAATTCAATCCAATTCTAACAATAGCATCCTAGCAAACGCTCACGCATGTGGGGATCTCGATACAGTTTCCCGAACTAGAATATCACATTCGATACTCATCTTCACGATGCAGAATCGTTGCGTGTGTGGTTAGGCCGTTTGTGATTTTAAATCGTCATCCTTAGAAATGCATGTTTAGCATTCGAGTCGCTGTGTCCGAGAAACATCAGTTCAGCTCATAGATATGATTTTATGTAGCATGATATATACTGATCACAAGTGAAAAGTAATACATTTTTAACGCGCCAAAAAAAAACAAAGAGTTGGGTCTTGTTTCAAAATCGACCTAACTCCGAGGCCTTGAAGATTCGCATGCGACGTACAGTAGAAACGTGGAAGAAACTTTCTGACTTGCCCTCTTTACTGTCACAACTTCTTTGAAACGAGGTTGGCAAATCATGAGATGTTATTTCTCCCTGCAATTTGACGCTTGATGTTTCGATGGGTGATGTACCTTGCTTGACTATCACGTTCCGTCGCAGATAAACGATACTGATATGAGTGAGAAGGAATCATTTATAAGGTGATTTCTGTAGACGATGCCTTCCGCCAACCTCTGACATACTTTGCATGCATCTCAAATTTACAAACTGATTGCCTTTGATCCTCAAATCTAAATTATATACACCGAATATCTCGCAGGCGTCTTTCCTTTAGACTTTCAGCCTCCATCACGTAGTGAAACACAAGACTCAGGTAGTAAGCCCGACGGTTCTTTACATAGTCTCTCGAGCTCTCGCCATCCTTCCTGCATCAAAAGTCAAATCACAATCAATCATGAGGTCCCAGCACAAGTCGCTCGTTCTTCGCGCACCTCTTCCCAGATGGACAAATTTCAACGGTCCAAAGCTCCCAAGATCTCATCATCTTTCCGAATATCCAGACCCGGGAGAACCTGCGGAATTCGTATTCGACAACAGGTGCAAATTCATCGCACTCGATTTGGTTCTCCTTGCGTTGCCTTTGGCTACTACCACGAGCTTGATGTACGTTAACGTGCAGTCTGTTTATTGGGGAGACACACAGGCTAATGGGACATGGCAAAATACCATGTTGAATAGCCTTCAGTTTGCGGCCAAGCTTCATGACATCTGGATCGGTTCTTCTGTGGCTTACATGGTGTCCCATTTCATTGTGTTCATGCTCGCCAAGGCCAAAGGTATACCCTTTGGGCTACTTGGTGCTGGTCTTCAGATTGGAGACCTCGGATTCTTCACCCGCAGGTCATTTTGGTTATCCTTTGAGTGTTCCCACGGACGGAAATCGAGCATCTATCTCTTTGCACTGTTCGTGCTATTCTGTTCCATCCTCACAGCTCTTGCTGGACCATCCTCTGCTATTGCTATGCGACCCAGCCTCGATTGGTGGCAAATGACCAATAACACGTTGGTATTTCGCTTCCCAACCAAATTCGAGTTATGGCCTATCAACCTTTTGGAACCACTGGCTCCACCGCTCCACCGCTCTCGATGGTCAACTGTTCCAATTACGTAGACTCATCTGCCAAATTTGTATGTCCAGCCAGTGGAGCGCAAGATATCAACACTTGGCTGAATAGTCAAGACTTTAATGTTCTCAAAGGAAAAGGAACGAACATGACTTCTTATAACGCATACACAAACATGCGCAATTTTCTTGCCTCGGCTGGAATGGATTTCGGTCATTTTTACACAACCTCATTATCAGTTGTCCCTCAGCTCGCTGTGGGTGCAATATGGAATGATCTAACACTGCCGGCAGCCTATGAGTCTTTCATATCTCAACCTAAATTCTTGTCTCATTCTGCAACGACCCTAAAACAACCGATTGTTCAGGTCAAATGCAATATCTATGCTCAGGGTAATCTTACAAGTGCTGGTAACGATACAGCAGATGCTCCAGTACTTCCTCTCTTATATGGAATCATGAATAATACATCGACGTTAAATAAAAAAGTAGGATATGCAGTGCCAAAGGACTCCTGAAGTGGTATCAGGAATCAGCAAGACTTAGATCTAACCTGGGTTGACCTATACAAGAACTATAGCGGAACCGCGTCTATCGGTGGAATCTTTATGCTTCCGATGTCTACACGTGTATACAATGGGACGGGCTGGTCTACCGTCCAGGATACATTAATCATACCATGTACATTCGATGCAAGATGGTTGCAAACTCAAGTGAAATATAAGCCTACAACTAGCGATATTATCAACGACAATATCGCTGACTCTGAAGCCTTCTCAGGGCTACGAAGTCTTATAAACAATGCACATCAAGAGCGGACAAAGAAAAAGCTCTCAGAATTTAGCGACGTCATTAACATTACTCTTAGTTGGGCCGCATATACGAACATAGTAGTTCCAGGAGTTCACTTGAAGCAGAAGTTAACACAAGACTTGACTTTAAGCCATATAAATGGGACAATGCCGCAAACAAATAGAGTCCAGGCTCCAATTATCAATTTTAGCGGTGGTATGCATGCCACACCTACTTTTCCCGCGCCCGCACCCGCGCAGAACCTACCTAATGCCACCGTTATTCAAGGTCTACTCAACAGATTCTTGATTATCGGTGCAAATGGAACACTGTCATTTAATCAATTTCCGGTTGGAGGACCCAGTCCACCCAGAAGTACTACTGACATTCAAGGCTTCATCTCACTTTATACTGGTGTATTTATGACAGATGCTCTTGCGCGTTATGGCTCCCAGAGCGTCATATCTGATGATAATTTTTTGTTTGGCCATAATAACACTTTGAGGCGACTGTCCTCATTGAGGAACGAGCCCGAGCTTCCCAAGGGCTGGCTAGAGTGGAAATTGGAGATTTGGCGCAGAGGATATAGCTATGGAATTCGTGGAATAACGACGAAATTAGCATTAGCACTTCTTTTAACGCATTGCATTTCGACGTTGGGGTTCATGGTCTACATGTGTTTTGCAGGATGGAGAACAGCTGCTTGGAGTTCGATAGGAGAGGTTATTGCGTCGGCATCGAAATCACGCAGTACAGAAAAGTTTCGAGGTACAGATGCAGGGATTGGTTTATCAACAACATGGGCGCAAAATGTGAGGATAAGGGAGATTGGTACTGAAGAGCTCGAAATACGGTTTGGGGAAGATGGATGTGAGGAAGAGAAGGGGGAGTGGCAGGGTGCAGTGAGGGTGGGTAGAAAATATGGTGGGGGAAAAGTCTGGAAGAGGGGCTGTGAAACATCATCTTTTGAAGAAGAGTAAATAATTTGTACAGTTTTGAATTAGAATAGTGCTGATAATGATGAAAATGGAACAATCATAACATATTCTGGATGTAGAGATTATGTACTGCCCACTACAAGCTTTAAAGCAAGTGCGTTGAAATTATGCACAGGCAGAGAGAGAAATTGGCGCCAACCATGACGAACTAATGAAATCTAGGGGGGCCTTTTTTCTAAAGGCTTGTTGTATATTTGACATGTGGATATGAGGGGTTTGTGGTTTGTGGCGGTGATTGATTGGAAGATAGTGTTGGACCTGTCTTTTCATTGTCAATGAGTAAGCTGTTGCCAGTACCTTAAGAGACTATATGAGTTGTCCGTACAAAGCGAGCATCGCTCGACCTCAAGTTCAGGGACCACATATTGGGAAAGATTTGTGTTGACAATCATAGCTATAGTCATGCCGTGGTGAATGGGCGCTAGCAAAATCGTCCATAGCAATGACTACCAGGCATACCAAACTTGTTCTGAACATCGTGTGGATCATTCTAAGAAGCGCAATCCTTTGCATGGACATATTCCAGAGTAGTATATATGTAAAACGACGGGCAAACAGAACTTAAACGTCTAGCCCATTGTGTTTCACAATCTTATTCATGTCCTCTGAGCTGGATACTCGAGGTACGTACGGAGATTCAGGAGTGACTAGCTCGCCGTTTCCTTGTAAGTTATCGTATGGAGCTGATCTTTTGTTGATCAACAAAAGCTTTTCCCCGCATTCTAGAAGCAGGCCAAAATCGTGCATAGAAGTTAAAAAAATAGTGTATATCCCCATAGAGTAGTATGATTTGGATGAACATTTGTAAAATCTGTTCAGGTACGAGAATGGCTCTCTTTCTGTCTTCATCCTAATTCTTTGTCAGGCTTGAATGTATCGAATCGAACATTCAATCTCCACCCCCTTTTCTTTTAATTTTTCCAACAAGGAATCTTGCTCTCAACGTCGGCACGCAATACGCACCCGTTCAAGCCGAAATCACTAGTTCATATATCATCTAATCCCTGCAATGTTCTCGAATATTTGACAGCTCCACTTGGGCCGGGCCCAAACCAAGGACTGAGTTGCATTGATATATTTCGACCCAGATTTATCTTTAATTGATTTAGCTTCAATCTCAATGACATGCTGTGCATTTTCATGCAGCAACCGGTTCTTGAATCGGCGAGAGGGGTGACTGAGGGTCAGCCCTAGGATTCCCCAGCCTCAATGGTGAGCTGTTTATCCTAGATGTAAGGCTTTACTTTGCACGGCTCGCTATGCCAAAGGAAGAAGCCTGATACTCAGCCTCGAGTATCTCTTGAACACCGTTGAGTGTGAATGCATCGCAGGTTCGCATCGAGATGCTCGATTGTTTCCTGTCGGGTCAAATTTCCGAAACAACATGGGTAAATCCCCAAAGAGTGGAATATTGGACATATCTTGCCTGTGTCGATCAAAGCTTAGCATATTGTGCCATCAACCATTTTTTTTACCTAAACAATGAGATAATTGGAAGGGGTATTTTCTTTTCCCCCCGTGAATATCGTAGAAGCTGAGAAGGAAGAGAAGGTAGACCCGAAGCCCCGATTACGATGCAACTGCGGGATGGCGTACGTCGGAACTGTCTTGCTGTAGAAAAGGTAAACGAGCTCAGCTGCGCAGGACGTCCTACCTTCCTGTCGCAAATATTGAATGTTGCCAAAAGATGAAAATTGTTAATTTATATCTTCCTATAAATAATAAGTGTCTCAGGAGATTGCACCAATAACGAAAGGGCCGCGTGTATTCAATGTATATAATATATATGCTTAAAGGCAAATTGAGAGGGAGATGAAGGTTCTTGGTAATCTTGGGACGAGATCCACATGTTGCCACGATTTGTCCACCGAAACGCTCAGCCATTTCATCTCATTTACGCCTGTGTTGGTGAAATCTCCTTGGACCTTGGTTGATGTTGTTTTGGGTGTCTCGGGGGAGAGGGGAAGGGGGAGAGGGAGAGGGAGAAGGAGAGGGAGAGAGAGAGAGGGGTCTTTCAGTGAATCATTTTATCAGGGGAAGAGAAAGAAAAAAGGAAAAAAGTAGAACAGGGGAATGAATGAATAAGTTCAAAAAAAAAAAAGTATTGCCGTACGGAGTACTGATACTCTACATATTAACTACTTTCGCTTTGCTCGCGAGTCGCGATTTGGTAAACATACTCCTTTCTTTCTTTCTTTCTTTCTTTTTACTTGTTGCTGTGTAATAAAATTCCTGATAATCCAACTTTGAATTTGAATTTGAATTTGAATTTAAATTTAAATTCTCAAACACTCTTTCTTGAATCGTATCGTGGTCGAAAGCAGGAGGGGAATATAACAATACCCAAAAAGTAAAGGCTTAAAAGCATTCTGTTCTGCGAGCACCACACATATACTTACTCAACTCACCCAGCATTTATACACCAATAACTCTTCAAGATCCCAAAATACATCAGAGTTTCTGCATCATTCCAAGGAAAATCATCCCGCCACAAGCCTGCAGGATATCCATCCCTCGGAAACCTATCATCTCAAGACCACCAAGACCACCATGTCATACTACAACGGCGCTTACGATGATGGCAATGACGAGAAACATGGGGAATACCAACCTGCTCGAGCCGGCTGGAAACAATCTTCACCAACGGGACAAGGTACGTTTTAATTTCTTTAGATTGTAAACATCAACATCAATCTCGGATCAAGAATACAAAGAGGGATTACGGCATTCAAATCAAACGTCATCACATTCGGGAGGAGTTCAAAAGGGAAAAAAGTATAATCGATTACAATTACCAGATGTGCCCTTGTAGAGCTCATCCGGGAGGGGGGCGCATGGCATAGTCGCAAGCTTGCGTTCCGCTGATGTCCGGCTGTGACACCACGTACATAGTAATCCTACATACCAGCCCAGCTAGCACTCGCAGCTTTCTTATTTCTATTTCTATCTCTTTGCGATTCACTCATAAGATTCACAACATCTGCCACGACTTGACTGTCGCAAATTTTGGACCATCTTCACAAACATTTGGGAATCTAGCTAATAATCCTGTTTCGATTTTAGAAGCATACCAGCCTCCTCCTCGCGGTGCCAGTCTCAATAATCCTACAACCCCAAATTCCAATAACAACATGAACGGTTATGGTGGGGGGTATCAACAGAACCCCAATCTGGGGGCGACCTTCTATCCAGGAGGCGGGGACGACTTCTACATGCCAACTACTAATGTAGTGTCTCCAATGCCACAAAGGTACGGTTTTATTTTTCATTGTTCCATTTAAGAAAGGAAAATGGTTTCTGGCTATGGTGTGCCATTCTGCCACTTTCATCCGACAAACAACGATGTGGGATGAACGCCCATTAATGAGAAGTATAGAATCATGCCAGAGGTTCCACATAATATGCAAGATAATCTTGCCAATCTGGAACTGAATTCAGATGGACGAGTAAGCTCACATTCAAGTGTTTCTAGTCAATCAATGTATAATGACAATTCACAGTACACCAGTGAATCGCCGAGGTCGAGTTATAGCAATCGAAATAGTGGCCCGGGCTACACAGCGAACTACGAACATACAAATGCAGCTATATACCAGAACTTGAAGGGGCCTTATGGTGCGCCACGAGTCCAGCCTGACTCCCCTACGTTTTCACCATTTCCAAAACCTCGAAACGCAGGTCAGAATGTACCTTTGTCGGATGAAGATAAAGAGGAAGTTCTGGAGAGAGCTAGACCCATGGTTTTGAAGTCTAGCGACCCTGAGATGCAGTTGGCATGGGCTCAGGACGCATTGTCTTGGGTAGAGGTAGCCAGTTCTACTTACGAGCGAAAGAACGACGACTCGCGAGCCCCAACGCCCAAGATTGAACATCAATTACGAGTTGATGCTATAAGCATTGTCAACTTTCTCGCAGAACAGCAACATCCAAAGGCGGAATTCATGAAGGCGATGTGGTTAGAATTTGGTAAATTTGGGTATCGAATGGACAAAAAGGAATCGTTCCAGGGCTACCAGCGAGCTGCACAAAAAGGATACGCTCGAGCAGAATACCGAATCGGAATGCAGTTCGAGAACACTATGAACCCTACCAAGGCCGTTGAACATTATCAAAGAGGTGTATACTTGAAAGATTCCGCGGCAAACTATAGGCTAGGAATGGCTACCTTACTCGGTCAATGTGGCATGCAACAAGATTATGCAAGAGGTATAGATCTGATACAATTTGCAGCCGATACGGCGGACGAGAATGCCCCTCAAGGTGCCTACGTTTATGGAATGTTACTCGCTAGAGAGTTGCCAAACATTACCATGCCCGATGAATATTTACCGTATGATTTGAACGAAGCCAAAATGTTCGTAGAAAAGGCCGCTTACCTCGGATTTGCCAAAGCACAACTCAAGATGGCTCAGGCTTATGAACTTTGTCTGTTTGGCTGCGAATTCGACCCTGCACTTTCTTTACATTATAACGCCCTTGCTGCCCGACAAGGAGAGCCCGAAGCCGATATGGCCATCAGTAAATGGTTCCTTTGTGGTTATGAGGGTATTTTCGAGAAGAATGAAGAGTTGGCTTATACATATGCGCAACGTGCGGCTGAGACAGAAATGGCTACAGCTGAGTTCGCTATGGGCTACTTCTTTGAAATTGGAATGTATGTCAAGAAAAATCTTGAAATAGCTTCACAATGGTATGACAAGGCCGCCAAGCACGGCAACCAAGATGCTCTTGGAAGAATCGATAGCATCAGAGCGAACCACACGCTTTCCAAGGGTGACCATGGAGCGGCGATTCAACGTATCAAGTCAACGCACGGCTCTCGAAGAGGGGCCAGGCCGGAGAGATTTACGCAAGCTAATGCTCCACCAATGCCAACCATGGCAGAAGATTACTCCTCACCAACTCCTCCCGTGCACAGTCAAAAGCCCAAGGTTAAAAAGGGTGCACCTGCGGGTATTCGTCCAATCTCCATTGCACCATATCCAGAGGATGATTACAGTCCTGGTAATCGCGGTAATGGTAACCCTCCCAGATCTCCGAGATATCCTCCACAAGATGGACTGCGACCATCAACCTCAAGTTCGAATCCAGCATCAGATCGACCATCTTCTGCTTTTGGTATTCGCTCTCAGCAACAACCACCTCATTTGGGAATTACCCATCAAAACACAGAGCCTATACGATCATCATCTCCTATGGGTCAAATGCCTTCACAAGGTCGCAATCCATCACCCAACCGCGCTCCAAACATTCCTCCAATGAGCTTCGAATCAGGTTATCAGAATCCACAGCAAAGACCTCCAACTTCTGGATCAAGACCTGGAACTGCACAATCCGTCCAGTCGTTTCAGTCTCAACAATCTACATATAGTTCCAGACCAGGACCTGGCCAGAACGTCTTACCACCACGAGGGGCTTCCATGACACCAGTTTCGGCTACTTCCTCTACAGCAAGTAGAAAACCAATTGGTAACCCAATGTCTCCGCAAGACTCGAGACAATCTTCTGTCTCGTCAGCTCCTACTACTCCTGCTCCTACTCCGGTTGCAGCTCCACCCAAACCATCTGCTCCTGCTAAGAAGGGACCTGCCACTTTTGAGGAAATGGGTATTCCACAAACCAAGAGTGAAGGAGACTGTGTAAGTTTAACATTCATTATAGCTCTGTTTGGCATGGTTACTAATAAATTTGCAGGTTGTCATGTAACTGCGCTTTATAGTTCTAAGGGATTGAAATTCAGGAGGGGTTTATATAGTATGACCATTTGCGAATCAGCATTGTGAATAATTTTTTTTGATTAGAGCATGAGTCTTTGCGCATATATATATTGGGTGCGTGCATAGCATTCCAAGGTTTACTCAAGTAATATGCATTCCGTTCGATTTGGAGATAATTTGGAGCTTGCAATGTGTAATAGATTTAGGCTTCTATAGTAAGTAAAGATGGAAGGTTTTTGATGGGTGATATCTAAGGTAGCTGGAAAAGGGGAGTAAAGATAGGATTTGAACTAGGAAGAGACGCATTTCTTAGTAGAAATAATATGATACCCTTTGCATAATCTCCTGATTAGTATTCTATCTCTCTTGCTTTCTCTCTTTTCTGTTTTTCGTCTCTCCTCGGAATGATAAAGCTTTCCATCCTTTCTTGTTGGCTTAAGTGACCTCGTGAAGTGAAGTGAGAAGTGATGTATGAAATGATGGATGAATGGATTAGGGTTAGCGTGATTTGGAGAAGATGAGATCTGAGACGAGCTGAGTTGACTTTTCCTTGCACATTTTACCTAGTACTTCACTACTACAATATACAAGTACTATCGAGTCTCTACACACTTTGAACTTACAAGTTCGGATGGGAATACTCTGAATTTGTGTACTTTTCTCTTCTGGTCGGTCTCTCGAGTTACGGATTGATCCTTTTCTTTTCTTTGATATTATACGCACACCTACTTATTGTCTCGTACATCTTTCTCATCCTTCGTTCTCAGAAGGTGGGTAGAGCGGATAGCAGAGAAGAGGAGAGAGAGAGAGAGGAATCGATCAGATGCGCATCTCCATTCTCTTTTTTCGCTATTATTGGGTGGCGACGATTGATACGTTGGAATTTGTCTTTATTCTTGTGACGATCGCTTTTATTGTCTTGAGGTTGTTTGGTTGAAGTTGTTTGGTTGAGGGGGTGTGGTGAGTTTGGTTTCTTGTACTCTCACATCTCACATACGCTTTTGATATAGGGAAGGAAGAGGGAGAGGGGAGAGAGAGAGAAGAGAGCAAGAGAATAGAGATTCAATGCGCATTTCCATTCTTTTTATGGGATTCGATTGGTTCTTGATTGTTGATACGTTGGAACTCGTTATTTTTCTCGTCGTGGTTACATTTGTGGTTTTGAGGTTGTGGGGTTGAGATTTGAAAGAGATTTGTTGAGATCTTCGAGGGGAAGCTGAGAACTCTTGTCCGCCCATACTTCGAGAGAAGTTTTCATTCATTTGATGGTTATTTGCCATACGGTTATATTGGTTTTTGTGGTCATTATCTTGCGCACGATTCTGGCACAGTTGCGTCAGTCGAATTGTCGGTGTAAGAGGAATTGTTCGTCTCTTCTATCTTCTTCTTACTTCAAGAAAGTTGAAGCAGGTGGATTAACAAGACGTTTATATCTTCCATTCGCAATTATTACAAACACAAATACTCGACAATCATCTTCACGACTCGGCCATTCCAGATACCATTCACTTTGAGAGCCAAGAATTTCGATTTTCAAACAACACTCTTAAACAACCATCACGATGCCACCTAAACGCAAAAAGTCTCTCATTGAGTCCTCAACCAAATCTCCCACCCCGGATGACAATTTTGACGTCGCATCCGTTGCATCTATACCTTCTACCGCATCCGCTACACCCGTTAAACCCAAAGCTAAAAGACCTAAAGTCGAGAAAGTTAAAGCTCCTCCTAAGGCCAAAGCTTCTATTAAAGAAAAGGCCCCTCCTAAAGATAAAGAGGTAAAAGCAAAGGGTTTGATTAAGGAAGTTAAGGAGACAAAGGAGATCAAGGAGGCGAAAGATACTAAAGTTATAGGTAAAGATGGCAAGGAGAAAGTAAAAGCCGTGACAGGTGATGAGGCACAAGAGGTATTGTTGGAGTATCTGAGTAGAGAGAATAGACCTTTTAGTGCGGGGGATATTAGTGGAAATTTACATGGGAAGGTATGTTTTTTTCTCTACTTTCGTCTCATGTATCTCGTCCCAGTACCTCATCCCATCCCATTTCATTTCACATTCCCCAATCCTTTTGATCTCATACTACATCCACCGCATCATCGGAAATCCGAATGCTAACAACCAACACCCCATCAGGTAACCAAAACCCTCACCGACAAGCTCCTCAAAGAACTATGCAACTCCGGTCTCATTAATGGGAAAGGTACGAATGGCGATGGAAAAGGTTCACAATGGGTTTACTGGGCCCTTCAAGATCCCAATTCTTCTCTTTCTCCCGAACAACTCGCAGAAATGGATTCTCAGATTCGAGATCTGCAGGGGAGATTACCAGAATTGAAAATGGATGCGAGGAAATTGAATATACAACTTGCGGGGATGAAAAAGGAAATGGGGGTTCGGGAATTGAAAGATGAGATTGAGAGATTGGAGGAGGGGAAGAGAGAGAAGGAAGAGAGGTTGAGGGGGTTGAGGGAGGGAAAGGAGGTTGTGAGGAAGGAGGAGGTGGAGAGGGTGGAGAGGGAATTTACGTATTGGGGAAAGATGAGGGGGGTTAGGAAGAGAGGATTTGAGGGGGTGGAGGGAATGTTGTTAGAGGGGATGTCGAGGGAGGATATTTGGGAGAAGGCTGGAATTGAGGGGGATGGGGAGGGGAACTTGTGATTTTGAGGGTGGATCGCATGTTCAAGAGATGAAGGGGGATATTTGCTTGTTGGTTTGCTTGAAGGTAGATCTGTGAGTGGCTATAGGATTGGCATAAAGACCAAAATGCTTTATTAGGAAAATCAATGAGGAAACCAGGACTGGGTATATCAAATGGCATCTGTAGATCATGAAGGCGGACAGTGTTTGATAAACATATCATATACCCAAGCTTATTCATAGCTAAGAAATTGAAAAGGGTTCTATAAAATTTGAAACTCCATTCGCAAAAAGCTTGATAGCCCTTCTTCTTATCGGTATTCTTGTATTAAGAGGTGAAGTATACGTGACCGCTACTTAGTATGTTTCTTTCAAAAGCCAGGTGTATAGCATGTCATACGGACATTTTTGACCAAAACGATTTCTTCATCTGATATACTATAATTATTATTTATTAATGAATTGAATGAAAGATTATAAAGATTATAAAGATTATAAAGATTATAAAGATTATAAAGATTATAAAGATTATAA
>PQXL01000171.1:0-72918 GCA_004916875.1 Botrytis galanthina
TTAGCATTTATTAGCATTTATTAGCATTTATTAGCATTTATTAGCATTTATTAGCATTTATTAGCATTTATTAGCATTTATTAGCATTTATTAGTATTTATTAGCATAGCATTATTACCATTACCTAGGTATTAAATAAACATGACAAGTGTACTATTACTATATATAGCATATAATTATAAAACGCTTCCCTCGGTTGAGAACAATATTAATAATTTGACTCTCCCTTATGCAAAATTGATCAATATATAATCTCATCTCAAATTTGCATGACAATTGTCCTTTCTCTCCTCTGATTGCCTTTCGATGAACAAAATTATAGAGGTGTAGATAGATACCTAGTAGATAAACAGTCCATTTCATCCTTCTTCAACGTTACGCCAAAGCAAAAGCAAAGAGAGACATTGTCACATGAGAACTGCAGCTTCCAACGCCTTAAAGTAACTGTTTTCGGTATCGTACATGATATCCTAACAAGTTCAAGGGTACCTGTCAGATGTATATTTTTCCTCCAAGGAACTCATGAGACGACAACATTTAACTCTTCCACCTCACAACAACGAAATGACACTCCAGCACAATGTCAAACTCAAAATTGAACAACGGTTGAAGTTGAAGCCGAAGTTAACGGCGGATCATCGGTCACTGAGCGGTCACTTATCGGCCATGAGATACCGCAAGGCTGACCAATTGTATAAATTCCCCATTTAGACCCAAAACATTTTTCTGTTATCTCTGCTATCATATTCTTAACTGTCCTTTCCTTTTATATTATGCAAGATCTGATTCCACGTGCAATATGTCCCCTCGTTTGCTATCACCTACTCTCCTCCGAGCATGTCGGAGGAATTACTCTACATCTAGCACCGTTTCTTTGGCATTCGATTTGCACGAACCTGCCAAAGCCTCGTCCAATGCTCCTCGAGCCATCATCTTCATGCATGGTTTATTCGGATCCAAGAAGAATAACAGGAGCATTAGTAAGTGAGCTTTCCTTGCGCACCCGTCTTACCGTCGGTACGGTTCACTAATTCTCGACTTCAGGGCTCTCGCAAGAGATCTAGGAAGGCCTGTCTATGCCGTTGTAAGTCACATCTTTCCAAGAGCTTCGAAGAGCATATATTGAGAGCAAATAGGATCTGCGAAATCATGGCGACTCACCGCATCACCCTAAACACGATTACACTGCCATGGCAGCCGATGTAGCTGGATTCATAAATGAGCACAAACTTACCGGGCCTACACTGATAGGCCACTCAATGGGAGCAAAGACTGCAATGGCTTTAGCACTTGAGTCGCCAGAAATGGTCGAAGATATAGTATCCGTGGATAATGCACCCATCGATGCGGCACTCCTCAGTAACTTCGCAAAATACATCCAAGGAATGAAGAAAATCGAAGACGCGGGAGTCTCTAAGCAAACTGAAGCGGATAAAATCTTGCAGGACTATGAAGAGGAGCTTCCCATTCGCCAATTTCTCCTCGGAAACCTTGTGCGCACTGAAGACAAGACGCAGAAATTCAAGGTTCCTCTCAAGATTATCGGAGCTGCTTTGGACAATTTGGGCGACTTCCCGTTCAAGGATCCAGATTCGATACGCTTCAACAAACCTACATTGTTTGTTCGTGGAACTCAAAGCCACTATGTGCCAGACGAAGCACTTCCTATAATCGGAAAGTTCTTCCCCCGTTTCGAATTGGCCGATATAGATGCTGGTCATTGGGTAATCTCTGAGAAACCAGAGGAATTTAGACAAGGTTTGTCTCTCCATTCGTGGATAGAACTGTGAGAACCTTTGCTGACTGATGTGGAACTAGCCGTCGTAGAATTCTTGAAGCCAAAGGAATAGAAAGGGTAAAAATGTACAGTCTATTGCTTGTATGTAAAAGGGTATCTGCCATAAGTCCATGTCATCCAAAAGAATAATACCCACGTAACGCCTCCGTATACAAATGCTTCGTACCCACCGATCCACGTACTGTTTACCTGGTATCTTATAATGTGTGCCAGTACTACTTGATCCTACTTGTTGTAAGACTATGAAGTCTAGCAAGCGCATCCCGATGTAGAGCTGTTGTTGGTTCCACCGATCGTGACCTGTAGAATTGCACATTAGCACACCCTTCCGCTGCACAAGCGCAAGCGCATGAAGAACTTACACCACCCGACTTCCTCTGCCCCCCCTTCAACAACTCTGGCCTCTTAACGACCTCCCTCACCACTCCCTCAAAAACCCCCTTCACACCCTCCCTAGTCTTGCTACTACACTCTCCCCATCCTGCCACGCCCCTCTCTCTCCATTCCTCCGCCAGCCTTCTTCCCTCTTCTTCGCTCACCATCCGCTTCCCTTTACCGTTCAAATCACATTTCGTTCCCACAATCCAGAACACACATCCATCTACCGCATTATTCTCTGCCTCATCAATCCATCTACTCAAGCTATTGAACGACTCGCGATTCGTAACATCATACACCAATAACACCGCATGCGCGCCCCGATAGTAAGAATTCGAGAGCGTGCGAAAACGTTCTTGGCCTGCGGTGTCGAGCAAATTGAGCCGGTAAGGAGAGCCGTGAATAGAGAGGGTTTTTAACTAGAGAGAAATGAAGCATTAGTATATATGCGCTGCTGTTCTATATCGCATTATACCATCTACCCTTTCATCTTTACAAATAAAAGATAAAGGAAAAGAACGAAAATCAGCGACAAACCTTAAAATCGACGCCAATAGTAGCGGTGCTACTTTCTGAATCAAACTGATCATCACAATATCGTATGAGCACTAGACAAAAAATACTTTATTAGCACAAGCCTAGCCTTTTATCTCAACCGCGATAAAACAAATGCACAAGGTGGAATCGGGGATCGTACATGCAGATTTACCAGCTCCCGACGGACCTATCAAGAGAATTTTAAGAGTTGGTATGGATTCATCGGATGCCATTGTGAGAATATTGAGTAGTCGTTAGAGAAACAAAAAGCTGTAGTATGTGGATGTGAGGTTGATGGTCTAGGTGTAGAATAGGGAGTGGTATGCATATAAGGAAGGAAAGATGTTGGGGCCATGTTAATCACAACGTCACTCGCTAAAAGCAAGGCTGATGCAAGATCAACAACGCCACCAGTGCATTCACGTGGATCGTCCTCATGGACACTGTGTTTTTGCATTTTTTTGACATTTTTGGAATTGAATGATAGCCCGAGGCTATATGTGATGCAAAGTCACGCCTATATTGCCCAAAGCCCAGACTTGACTACATATCATGCACCATCAAACCCAAACCACATAACATCATCATCCTTAATTTATACTTCCTCCAACACCTTCTCCTTGAATTCCCTCTCAACCTTTTGACCCTGCTCATCTGTGTTTGACTCGCCGTGGAGGTTAAGAAGAGCACCAAGGTCGAACTTGGGTGCCTTCAAAAGCTTGACTTTTCTGATGTGAACCTAGCGTAAAATTAGCATATAGAATTCCAACCTCTCTAAAGAATTGAACATACGTTTTGTAATGGGTAGATGCCTTGGGTTGCCTTCTCAATCTCACGACCGATAACCTCTGGGATGAGCTTGGCGGTGAGTTGAGTGAGGGTGCAAGTGCTGGCCTCACGTTGAATAATCTCGGTCATCTTCTTGCGGATGGCTCTGATTTGGGAAGAAGCAGCGTATGTGGTCTTCTTGATTTGGTTAGGTCTGCGCTTGGTGAAAGCAATGGCGAAGAGACGGAGGAGGTAGTCGTCGGTAGTCTTGACGGTGATGTTGGCCTCGATCAAGGATTGCCACTTTCTGACGAGAGATCTGAGCTTGTCTGATGTGAAGTCGAGACCGTGGAAGTTGGTCAAGCAGTTCTTTCCTTGAACCTCATCGACACGGAGCTTAACCTTGCGGAAAGCGTGGTCCTCATCCTTTTGCAAATCGGCCAAAGAAACCTCGACGATTCTTCCCTTCAACGAGTCGTTGGCGTTCTTGAGACCGGTGGTTCTGTTGACAAGGGTCTTTCCGACACTGTAGAGATTATTAGATGGAATTCGAAAAATAAGTAATGGGATTGTCGTACTCTCTGATTTGGAATGAAGATGGTGCCTGTGATAAACATTGTCAGTCTCGGCGGATGAGGTTCTCGTGTCAAAATTCAACATACCTTGATTTGGTACCAATCTTTACGGGTGAAGGGATCCAAGGTCTTCTTCTTCAAACCCTTCTTGCCCTTAGAGAGACGCTTATTCCTGTCGTGCTGTCAGATTCCAGTTCTTGATGCTTTGCCCCTCGCCCTCGTTCAATTGTCGCGAACCCGCCATATCGAATGCGTGTATATTGCGATTCATCGATTTGCAACAGCACAGTATCGAGGAAACAGGACATAATAGCGAGGAGTTTACTCACTTTCCGACAGCCATGATTGCGATTAGTTACCTTTTCGCCGACTGAGATTGAATTGTTGAGTGGGCGTTGGTGGTCTGGTGAAATCAAGAAGAGGTCTTCAAACAATTTTGATTTCTGTGCGTAAATGAAAATTAAGCGAGTTATTTTTGATAGTTCAAATGGTCCAAGCGTTGAGAAGGGTCAACGTACTAAGAATTGCGGTATGTCCAATCATTGAAAATGGATGGGAAAACTTTTGCAAATTTGATACAATCATAAAGCAATTTGAAGTGAAGGTGGAGGAGGCCAATTCACTTGGAATCAATCATGAGAACATCGAAGAGGAAATGGTCATGTTCCATCTCGATTTTTGCTGTTTGGCTTCTTGTCCCCGTGATAAGGAAGGGTCTACCTATATGGACATACCAATCACTCATACGCTGGCTCATGCATTGAACGCATTTGAATCTTTGTCTTTGATTTACATACCAGTAGGACAATGACAATGACAGTAACAGTCCACGGGTAGTTGAGAGATTCTCACATAGTTCCCAGTCTCAGTCTCAATATCAATTAGAACCTGCTCATTAGATATGCAGGTAGGTAGGTCTTCTATCTAACTCCCAATTCACACTTCTCCCACTTGGATTCAACACCGAGTACCTATTGAAAAGAATATTCGCGGATGATCTATTTTTGCCATCACCCGACTGCACACCCTGCACACCCTATCCTGCCCTTCATATCCTGCCCATCCCATCCTGCATCGTACAATTTATTCCGTCCATGTGGAAAGATGGTAACCGGTACCGGCATCGGTATCACTTGACTTGCCCGGTTACTTTATTACTCTACTGGTACAGTAAAACTTGGCTATACCGGACTGGGATATACCGGAATAATTTCCTGATTTGAACAGTTTTTATATAGCGATACCAGATTTTTGGGCAAAACCAGTATACCAGACACTTTTTTAGAGAATCCGGTATAAATTTTGGTAGTAAACTAAGCTGAATAAGCTTTTTTTTCTGATTAATAAGTCTGATTCGCTATAATCACATGATCTTTTTCTGAAAAATATTAGAATTTGGAGCTAAAATTGATCAAAACGCTTAGGCCACCATTATTTATACCGGAATCTTCTTTATACCGGATTTGATTGGTCCAGAATCCGAGTCCGGTATAGCCAAGTTTTACATATGACTGTATGACTGGTATGACTTTGTGAAAATAAAGCAAATAATGAAAATTCTCACACAAGTAAGTTCATTGTTCCCGGAGCCTCGCCGAGCCTTGCCGATGACGCGATATTCTACCAGAGCAATACTTTGCGAGTTTGTGCTTGTCATGCCCCTCTACTTTACTAGGTTTTGACTCATCCATACATGATCATAGAAAACTTAAATTGTTCATTAATCCCTTGACTTTGTGAAGATTCATTTCCTATATTCTTCATTCATCATTCATCATTCTTTATAGTTTTTCATATTCATATTCATATTCAGACTTCTCAATCAATCGCTTCAAAAATGACTACACCACAAGATATCGTTGGGGCAAGTGGCCTCTCAAGAATGGTCTCCAATAGCATGAACCTGAGCGGTTCCCCTACATTAAGTTTCCATTCTCCACCCTCGAGCTATGGAGGTTCGATGTCGAGAGCAAATGCGCAAGCCCAGGCAAAGCAATTGAAGCCATTTGATAAAGAAAACATCAAGATCTTGCTCTTGGAAAATGTCAACCAAAGTGGAAAGGATATTCTTACCGGACAAGGATACCAAGTTGAATCACTGAAGAGTTCTTTACCAGAGGCCGAATTGATCGAGAAGATTCGGTATGATGTATGAAGCCAACAAAAAAGCAAGCCTTGCTAACAATTATTGTGTAGAGATGTCCACGTTATTGGAATCAGATCGAAAACCAAGCTCAGCGAGAAAGTCCTTCGTGAAGCCAAGAACCTGATTGTGGTGGGATGTTTCTGTATTGGCACAAACCAAGTTGACCTTGACTACGCTGCCGCACATGGAATTGCAGTCTTCAACTCTCCCTTCGCCAACTCTAGAAGTGTAGCAGAATTGGTCATTGCGGAAATCATTGTCCTTGCCCGTCAACTCGGCGACCGATCGAACGAATTACACAATGGAGTTTGGAACAAAGTTAGCAACAAGTGCTGGGAAATTCGTGGAAAGACTCTTGGTATGTAATTGCACACATGCCTTCTTTTCGCATAGGGCTAATTCTCGATTTCAGGTATAATTGGTTATGGCCACATTGGATCGCAACTATCTGTTCTTGCCGAAGCCATGGGCATGTCAGTGATCTACTACGACGTTGTCAACCTCATGGCTTTGGGTACCGCCAGACAGGTTCCTACTTTGAACGAATTACTCAATACCGCGGACTTCATCACATGCCACGTTCCGGAACTTCCAGAAACCAAGAATCTTATTGGAAAAGCACAATTCGATCAAATGAAGGAGGGAAGCTATCTTATCAACGCCTCCCGTGGTAGTGTGATTGATATTCCAGCTCTCATTGAAGCCTCAAGAAGTGGAAAGATTGCTGGTGCAGCTTTGGATGTATATCCAAGTGAGCCAGGTGGAAATGGACCTTACTTTACAAACGAGTTGAACACTTGGGCGGAGGATCTCCGTAATCTTAAAAACATCATTCTCAGTCCTCACATTGGTGGCAGTACCGAGGAGGCCCAACGTGCTATTGGTGTTGAAGGTATGTTCTTCTCCAGCATTGGAAAAATCGTCGGCTAACATGATCTTTCAGTTGGTGACGCTCTTGTGAGATACGTGAACTTGGGTGTTACCCTTGGAGCTGTAAACTTACCAGAGGTCAACCTTCGTTCGCTTACACTGGACGAGTCCAACCATGCGAGAGTAAGTTCATTTCCCGTAATTATACGATCGATTTGCTGATTTCAACAGGTTATCTACATCCATCACAACATTCCTGGTGTTTTGAGAAAGGTTAACGAAATTCTCGGTGACCACAATGTAGACAAGCAAATTACTGATAACAAGGGCGATGTAAGTAACTTTTGGTGTTTAACCTGTTGCAATCATATGCTAATACATTCCAGGTTGCCTACCTTATGGCTGATATCAGCAACGTACAAACTAGCGATCTCAAGGATATTGTTGAGAGCTTAGAAGGTTTGAGCTGTAAGTTCCTCTACACATTTACCCAATCACACAAAACTAACATATTCAGCACGTATCCTCACCCGTGTGCTTTATTAAGCAATGAAGAAATGGAATTGGATGTACAAATTTGCATTGGGAGTTTTAAATTAAAAGGGCATTCAACAGGAGTGGCGGCGCTTGGTCTTGGGGTTGCATCTAAACAATCCCTTCAACATAGGCAGGGCGGGAGACGCAAAAAAGGTTCACATGAGAATTGGAAAATCGGATCAAAAAAGTTGTATATTAGGCATAGGATATAGCCCAATACATTTATTCTATTGGAAATGAAATACCTGCTGGCTTTGATCATTATTCTTAAGAACTAATCAAATGAATCGTATAGGGTCAGTCTCGAAAGCGAACTAGAATTACAAAATTTTCATTAATGTGTTCAATGAACAATAATGGCCAAGCGGCACTGATCCGAATATCATGGAGGAACCGTGTTAGAATTACGCTGTTCGAGCCAATTTTCTGCATTCACACCTCTATGGCCATATGCATATCTTTATCTTGTTTCTAATCTAGCGTTGGGAGACACAGGAGCTCGAATTTGGATGCTATGATAAGTTCATTGCGTACCACGTTAAAAAAAAAGATGGATACAAGTTTTCTCCTCTCTTCAATCGTTTACATTCTCTTTAGCATTCGGACCTCCATCGCACCACAATCAGTTAATCAGTCAATCTACTCATAACAAAGAAAACACGCACGAAACAAAGAGTCTTTTTAAAGGATTCGATTAGATTGTTAAATAAATATCAGGTATTTTTTTGGAATAAATACCAACGCCCAAGACCAATGTATATATGAAAGGGTATATAGTGTAAGGAAGGAATGCCAGCCATAAATACAGATTCCCAATGTACACCGAATCAAACATTAACCCATATATACGGAGCACTGTTTACCCCGGGGGGGATAACATCCCATTCATTCCATTCCGATGGACAGCAATCCCTCAGCCGTCAGAAAATCCGAGATGAGAACTTAAAAGCTCACCACCCACGGATTCGCCGAGAGAGATCCTCGCATCGAACCGAGTCGCATCGACCCACCCCGTACTTTTTACTAAAGAATTACCACCGGTCCCGTGTTCCGGACGCCCTGAACACTTATCCTGTCCGTCTGTCCGTCCGTCCATGCATGTGTCCATTCCATCCGTGTGCTGCACGGAAAAAGGTATCAAAGAATATCCGAATATCGAAATCTGTCCGTCCCAAGAACCAGCCCAAGAACCTATTACTATGATGATGATGATGATGATGATGATGAACGATCGTCTCGTCCCACTTATGTACTTTATTTTTTCTCCATCTCGGCTATCCAAACAAGCGATTTGTGAAGAGCGTCTCATGAGACGCTCTTTCGTTCCATCCTCTCATTTGGTTCTTGGTATCCTTGAAAATCTTCAAATGAGGGAAAGCTAAAGTAGCCCGCTGCTATCACTTTAATCAGCCAATTGTCTTCTTAGGGAACCTCAAGCGCGCAACCCCCAAAAAGGGTATGCAGAGGAAACGAAGGCGAAAAACAAGAGAAGATAGAAAATACTAACACTGAAAACCACCCGAACACCCCTTCATCCCCAATTCCTGCTTACAGCTCCTGGCCAATCCGCTCCCGCTCTCTGGACTCCGAGGACTGCGATTCCCAGGCGTCGAATACGCACTGCCGCTATCTCTCCTCGAGCCGCCGCCATTCATGTGATCTTGCTGAGCCGAGTAGCTAGCCACCCTCGTGAGAATCGACGCCGCTTTGGTCGAAGCATGGAGCGTAGCGAGATCCTTACGCGAGGCATTGCCGGTGACGAGGGAAGGCGCCGTGGCATGTGCTCTCATGAGTTTGGGTCGAGCAGACATGCTGGGTGAGGATCCGCGAGATTGAGTTTTGGTGGACATGGTGAATTTCTACAGAGGGGAATGGTGATTGGTTGGGTCACGTTTGATGTACGGTTGAGGCGAAGGAATGATCGTCCTGTGATGATATATAACCTTTCGTTTTCTCCACTTGGGTCGAATGATAATCCGGAGCAGACCGATTGATGAGATTGGGTGAAATTGATGACAGATTTGAAGCTTTTGACGATATTAATTCTTCGTAGAGAAGTAAGTGATCAAGAGTGTATTAATTCCGGGGAAGGTTTTCTAGAAGGAAAGAAAGAGGAGTAAAGCAAGTCGGGCGATACACTTGTCTATATTAAATAACACACACAAAAAGCATGGCAGGCCTGTCAAGCAAATGCAAAACACTACGTAGATAAACAACTCAGGCCGGTTTAGGACATCCTTACCAGAAAGCCGATAAAAAAGAAAAGGGTCGGTCTGGCCACATGTCAGACGGTGAGCTAATTGCCGCAATCATTGCGTCCACGCCAACAATAATGATGTGGTGGGTTGTTAATGGTTATGGTGTTGTACACATGCATCAAACGTGCATGGGAAAAGGTGGGCAAGCTTACCATCCAAAATACACTATCAATGTTGACCCCTCACTCGGGCCCGCCTTACTGGTTGCCCCCCAATAAATGTCTGGATACGACTCAAACTTTACGATAATATGGCGTTCCCCCCCAATTCTTAAGAATCTTGGAACTTGGGAGAATCGATATATATATTGGGTGGTTTGACTGCATACGATACTTGTGAAGCCACTACTGTACCTACTTTCTGTGGTTAGAATACGGTAATGTCGTAATGTCGTATGTTTTGTCAAACAAGTCACCATGCTCAACCGAGATCTGACAAGACAAAAGTTAAAACATTGGTAAGGTAAATAAAATCGTTGTTCTATGTACTAGACTACGTTTGGTATGTTAGGCATTCATACTGCATGCAGGTACATATTGTGCGGCCCGAGTCATGACTGTTTCTCTCCGCGCGTGATCAATGATCAATACTGTATTTCTGGGTCAGTTTCATAAAGTCTCACTACTGCAAAATTTCTTGAAGGGGTACATACTCATCCCAACTACGTCCCTTGACAGCAGCAAGTTCCTCCTCGGTCATTCTGTGACCAGTAGTAAAGTATCCTAGTAGCAATTGTTCAGCCCTATTACAAGTTATGGACGGTAAATGATGCGTGCAAGACTGACCTGCTGTAATCTTTGCATCAATCTCGACTCTCGAATCTGCTGGGATCCATGATTCAGGAAGCTCAACTCTCTCATGGATGGGGATTCTAGACGTTTGTTTAGTAATGGAAACCAACGTCGCGTGCTTGGTTCTTACCCTTGACCGACTATGGCATCGTGTTTCATGCTGTAAATACGGTTACTCCTGCGTCTTATGTAGTGGATTCAAGCAACTTACTTGCTCATACTTAGCATTCTGTCAATTTTCTTTATTCCCAACCAATGAAGAATGTCGGGCATCAATGCCTGGAAACGCATATCCTTTACACCGGCAATATTTTCCGTGCGTTTGAAATATTCCGAAGCTCGATCAAGTCCACGCTTTCTAGCGTTATAAACGAGGTACTACATGACCGAGTTAGATGGCTGTCTCAAAGATCCAGAGAAGTGATAAATCATGAAGATCTGAGGGGATAAAATGCGGATGTCATCGGAAAATGATTAGGAAGTGGGGAGATGGTGTGGTGAAGTGGGTATTGGAACAAATCGATAAGCCTCGATGAGCTCCACAACAGAAGGATAAATGCAGTGCAGACAACCTATCAGCCGCGGAAATAATCAAATACCTTTGTAACCTCTCCAAGAGCTCTACCTTCTTTTCTGAAGTAAATCACTTGGGAAGAAATTAGTCATGGAGTTGAAGCACTGTCAAATACATAACTCACCGACTAGAAACACAAGAGTCAGTAATTGCCTGTAAACTTTTGGAAGCAAGGAACAAGAATTGAATAAAAAAGCGAACGTAGTTGGTGATCCAAATCGTTGCCCATGTGTCATTGAACATAAACTGCGAGATATGCAAACAGAGTTGAATATCAGAGTTGTGGAATGGAACCGATTGTACTTACCCCCACTACCACCCTTTTGCGCCTCCTTGACGGCCTCCTCGATACCATAGATCAGGTAAGGACGGCATGTACAAATATCAGATCCGAACACGTCACTTCCGTTACACTATCACAAGAAATCAGCATGAAAGATCTCCTAATCGTAATACCTCAAAATTGCGGCATTTGATTTTTACCTCGTCATGAATTCGTAAAGCTAGGCGACTATTCTCATCTGACATCTTCGCGGGGTCTCCAAAGCAGTAGACGGTCAAACCACCTATAGATAATTAGATATCTCCACGATAGATCAAGATTACTATTTCATACCAATTGGTGGCATGAAGAGCTTGATATCTCCTCTGGTAATCAATTCGGGGTATGATCCACCAGTGTGCTCGAACAATGCTCTCCTCAGAACCCCTTCGGCTAGACTATGGGTAAGCAGAACGACTCCCGAAATTGTGATAGAAATACGAACAAATGCCAAATCGCTCAGCCACCCCAGGTAAATACCAAACCTATAATATTATTAGATGTATATCTTTCAAGCAGGTAATTAACATACTGGTTCCACGGCAAATTTTGTGACTGCAAGTTCACCAGCCTCATTCAAGCAAATCTTGCCATCCGGCTTGAGCCGACCTTCACGCACGCTAGCTTCTAATTCTGGTAGCTATAAATGTTATTAGATTTGTATTGCTACCTTGCTGTTTGACTTTGCAAGTTACCTTCATATGAGCTCGGGTGATTGCTATCAATATAATTAGTTCTGCTGTCTAATACGATGTCGACCTTCCAGAAGCCTGTCAAAGTACATACCAATAGTAGGTCTAATATCAACTGAGTTTTGTCAGCCCAAAGCTACTTTATGCCCTTATTTGGGGGCTATTTACCATTCTCCTTCTCAATTGTGTCCTTGAATAGCCATGGAGCGAGATGGCCCAAAGGATCCATCGATACTATCTTTTTCTTGTCGGCCCATTGAGGGAAGGGTCCAATGTTGGCGGCAGGTTCTGTGTTTGTGAAATCCGGCCTAGAATGTGTTAATTTGTTTACATATAAAATCCAGATTGCTTGAAGCCTACTTATGGTCTGCCTTGATTTCCTTGCTAGCAACGGCCAAAGCATAGTATATCGAATAGGATCCACCGTGAGCTATGAATGTCTAATATCAGATTACATCACGAGTTATTAGCAGACAACCAAAACATACCTCCAATTGCTAAGACAGACGGTTAGTATACGAACAATCTGTGACACGGTGAACAAACTTACCGTTACGTCTTCGGGCTGTTTCTGTAGCTCTAGAAACAACTACCGGTCCTCTGATTTGCGGGTCGCTATGACCCCATTCCATAGGAAGTGGATTGATACCGGATTGTCCAGGGTATGTACTTATATCATAATTCAGTTTAAATGTTTCTATTCCTTACATGCATTCTAAGGGACTCACGTGAGAATGATTCGAGAAGTACCGGTGCTTGCTTTTTGGGTATAAGAAGGAATGGGTGCTTCATCGGGCTTCGCCGCCGAGATTGTTGGAGACTTGGGCACCTCCGCTTCGTTCTCATCCTTGGAAGCACTTTCATCATTGCTCGCAACAGGCTCGGAAGGTTTAGAGATAGTTGCTGAATCAGTAGACGCAACATCCCGGACTTCCTTCATTCCAGCTAAGACATTGACACGACCGGTAATAGCATCGACGTTAGATGACAGCTGGACCTGGTTGAGTTGTAGATTTTTGATGGAATTCAGGATCTCCTGCATTAAAGCGGTCTGGTCGGGAGGCGGAGAAGACATCTTTGAAGGCAGGTTGGGAATATGATGGATTTCAAAAAGAAACAGGTTTGAGAGGAAAGTAAATGATTTCGGATAATTTGGAAGGGGAGCAAGCAGATCTTATAAGTGGAAGATGAGGGGTAATTGGGAATCGGCGCGTTGGTATTGTTTGCTTGACAGATAGCTACTAGGTAGGTAGGTAGGTAGTAGGTAGTTAGTTAGATAGCTCTCCAAAGGAAGGCACAAGAACACGTATTACGTGAGTAACAAAAATGGTAAAGTAACTTTCCTCTTTCTCGTTGATGATACGAGGAAGGAGATAGATAGACGGATCGATGGATAGATTGAGAGAAAGTGGGAACAGATTGATGAAAGATGTATGCTAGTTGGTCATATTTGGGTGGTGTCTGTGGTAATGATGATTGCTTTGCTATCTGATCATTCACTTCCTTTATGAAGCTGATGTCCACTGTCCGAATTGGGCTGGCTGTATCTAATAAGATAGCACGATTCCTAGGTAGCTGGGTAGCTGGGTAGGTCTATCAGCCCCACTCTGGAGTATAAAGAAGGAAGGGACTTGCACTATGAATTTACGGAGGAATCAGGGACATTTACGATTTAGATTTACGATTTAGATTTACAATTTAGATATACAATTTAGATATACAATTTACGATTTACAATTTACAATTTAGATTTACAATTTACAACTCACAATTTACAAAGAAAGCCCCGTGCTCAAGGTCTCAGTAGACATATCAGCCGTAGTCTTTGATTCAGTCATTCTCGCTAGCATGTATATGCTATTGATTCAATTGAGCCAACGTACGCTTGATATATACCTACCTACCTACCTACCTACCTACCTACCTACCTACCTATAAATTCCTCAACTTTGAATCAAATTTATAATCCTGATTAATAACACTGTATCAAACCCAAGCCCCTATTATCTTTGTCAATACAAGTAAACCATACCCACCCGCTCACCATACCTACCTACCTCCCTACTACCTACATCATCGGCAGCTTCCTAAATTTCCTAAATTGCTTCCAAGGGAGTGATATCGCTATCGATAAGCCCGTACCCATACAAATAAAGTGTATCCAAAAACAAACCCAACAAACCCAGCAATCAGCCTGAGCCTAAAAAAGATCCTCCCGAGCTCCTCAAAGCTTTGTGACGCCTCGGACGCTTAGAAACTAGCAGCACAGGCTAGCAGTCGCGTCTTTACATCTTCCGAGCCGCGCTTGAGTCCCACTGCATTTTCTTAAACATACCTTATCATTACTCCTAGCCAAATTTAAAGAACTTCAAAGAGCATAATGGTAAGCAGATATCAATCTTCAATCTCTCCCGTTACAAGCTTCTAATCCATGCGTTAGGGTAAACGCAAGGCAGCCAAGAAGGTCCAGGGTCCTAAAAAGGTACAGCATTTTTCGCAACTTTCCCGATTCTCGTCGAGTTGCGACATATACTGACAACTTGCAAAGAAAGAAGTTCTTAGTACAACTTTCCCCTGTCTGTTTTGTAATCACGAAAACTCCGTCATCGTGAAGATTGATAAGAAAGCTGGTGTTGGTCATTTGTCCTGCAAAGTATGCGACCAAAAATTCCAATGCGCCATCAACTGTAAGTTTTCTGCAACAAAGGAAGTCTGGTAGAGGATCATGCAAAGCTAATTTTGGCCCGCATACAGATCTGTCGGCTTCCGTGGACGTATATGCCGATTGGGTTGATGCTTGCGATGCAGTCGCAAAAGAAGGAGATGATGGAGGAGATCTTGCCCCCGAACGCGCGCCTGCTCGACGTTCATCTGGCGCTGCTGGAAAGGGCGATGCGGATGACGATGACAATGATGACGACATAATGGGAGAAGAGGACGGGATGGGCGGCTATGGTGGCGACGGAATAGTTGCGGACGACGAGGATTATTGAGCTTGGGTTTCTTGGCTTGGGTTGTGATAATTTTACTGTTTGGAGTTTGGGAGGCTCACGGTTGGCGAAGCTCTTCACATGGTTTTGCCCTGCGATTGATAAATGGATTAAGATCATCACCTCTTTGGTTGCAAAATATATTGGTACAAGTGACAGATTGATTGGATACACCAACGGATATTGTTAATTTTTTTCTTCTTTTGGTAGATAGCTAAAATACTAAGGAGACATTGAAACCCAGACCTTCTACATAGTATAAAATCTATCGCCAAAATCACCAAGGCCAGGGACAATATAACTAGATGGACGTTAGCATAATTCAATACTATCCGATGAGGATCATACTTCTTTTCATCGAGACCCTATCATCATGTTAGCTGAGTTGTGCACATCGAGAAGAATGCAATAAGTGAGTACTCACCTGATCAATAAATGCTGTTACCACTCTAACCTTCTGGTACTTCTTAGCGAAGGACTCGATGCCTTCTGGGCTTGCTATCAAGTTCAAGAACAGAATTCTTTCTGCTGGAACTCCTCGAGAAATCAAAACGTCTACTGCCATTGATGCAGATCCCCCTAAATCAAGTATCAGAAGAGTACCATCCAAATCTTTGGAGCTGTGACTTACCTGTAGCGAACATTGGATCAAGAAGCAATACCCAACGTTGTGCAATGTCTTCTGGAAGTTTATCATAAAAGAGCTTAGGCAACGAAGTTTCCTCGTCTCTTTGTATCAATATTTTGCCAATTCGCACGGAACGACAGCAGTCCCGTAGTCCCTGCTCCATAGCTTCACCAGCTCTCATGATAGAAACACCGCATATTTTTCCTTGAAATTGGACTCCTGCATATGTTCGACCAACTGGGGTAGTGATCGTGTGCTCTACCACTGGTAAATGATTGAGACCTTCCTCAACCAGTAAACGAATGATTCGGTTCGAGTAAAATATGAAATCGGCTCGCTGCGTGTTCTTGTCTCGGATCATGCTATATCACTCGAGGTAAGCATGTGGTATGGGTACGTGCAATACTTCCATGACGTACGTGAGAAGAGCAATAAGCTGCGGGGTTTGAGGCAATGTGTGAACATTCTCGAAAGAGACTGGAGTTGAAACTGTTGCAACAGGTTTCTCGGGGCGGTAATCAGGACCAACACTTTGTGCGGGTGATTTAACACCTTCTAAAGATTCAGAAGACATTTTGCTGTCAAATTTCCTGAGGGGTAAAGCTTCAATGGAGCACACAGTTGAGATTGACGATGAGGTTCTTCTCGCTATCTTAGTTAGTGGTCAATGTAGTGATAAATTTGTAGCTTTATAAAGGTAGTAGCTAGAGAAGCTAGTTCATTCACTCACCTCAAGGAAATACTGCTAGTTATTGCTCAAAATGCATACAACACAGAGCTGCAAGAATCTAGTTCACAACTCTGCGGAGCCCTCCGTATGATTTCTCGTGGGGCCGGTCCAAAGCGAAATGCAGTGTGCGGTGCGGATGGGTAGATAAACTGATAGCCGATAAGAACAGGGACTGTCTTGGCAGGCTCTGAAGAGTAGGTGCTATTCCAATTCTATGACAAACTGTTTTCAAAGTAGATACAAATAGATATTCTAGACTTCTTCACAACTAGAATGGGTCGAGAACTAATGTTGCTTATTACCTGTGAAGAGAGTGACTTTCGTTGTTGCCAGGAAATGGAAATCAATACTAGGTAGTTGACGTTAAACTTCAATCAATATAAGGTTGTCAATTTGCGGAGAATTACCTAGTACTGCTGGGTAGGTAACTGCACACAAGGTTCACAAAATTGTCAATCAATGGCTGCAGGAAAATCGTAGATTTTGGAACAGATTCCAATATTTTCCTCAGGAAAAACACCACTCTATACTCAGGTATGTTTACTCGTACTAATAAAGCATCTTGAGGATTCCAATTCGTGAAGACAGTCTGAGCTGGAGAACAATGGCTGTCACTTTTCTTCCAATAACATTCGCTTTCGTCTGGGTGGGTGTCGGAATAACGTTTTCCCGATACCATCCTTAGGTAATCTTAGTGCTCTTTCATCGAGTACTTTGGTAATCATTGCTTTGAACATTCCATGCATAATTGATCAGTTCAAATCTACAAACGTTTCCGTCAACGGTTATAGCAACCACCACTTTCTCACAAAGGCGCTTTCGGCAGTTGGATATCTTCAAGGCCGTACCACTCAGGCTCCTATATAAATGACATTTTGTTGAATAATTGATTTGCGACAGTGGCATTTCCAACACTCGATGTGCAGATTCACCTTTGCATTTCCCGAGTTACCCATTTCCCCCGCGCAGCATGGCGGCCTATGAAAATATGGCGAGGCCTCGGAAAACAATAACTACATATGGAAAGCCAGCAAGGAAACATCTTGCAGGTCATAGCTATACAAAATTGGTCCATCGCACAACACCTTCCGATTTAACAAAGACCGGTCTCATTACAAACAATGAGCCCAGTACATCGAACCATGAAAGACCTCGCGATGTCTACAAGCCATCATCTAGCACACCTTCTGCCCTAAAAATACAATCCACTGTCGATTTATACGATGTGCCCCTCAGCGATGAAGAGGAACCTCCTTTAATGCGCAAGAACGTTACCAAATCTGCACCGAAACTTAAAGGAAAACCTGCGATGTACGACGTACCTCTGGGTAATAAAGAAGATGAAGCTACGAGGCGGAAGAACGTTCCCAAACTAAAACAGAAGGCTTCGCAAACTTCTACCATATATGATGTGCCACTCAGCGAGGATGATGAGCCCCCCTCGGCGAGGACGAATCTCTCCAAATTACCACCGAAGGTTACGCAAAAACAATCGACCATTGGAAACGCGAAGCACTTCATAAAAACAGAATCCGCGAATGTTAAGTCGGTAGAAATGCCTGAGCGTAAGAAGAGGAAGTTATCACCAGCTGAACAGCCGCGACGGGAGCCTTCCAAACTTGCAGCAACTTTGCCCAAGGTGCCACCACATCATAAGATTAGGCAAGCCAAGCCAACTACAGATACTTCACCACAACGAAAGATCGTTCATGCTAAGCCTGTTATGGAGTCTATCCAGACCAAACCAGCAGTGCATCGAGGTCTACAGAAGCAGAGGAACAAAACGCCGGTGCAGCAACGACCAAGATCCTCTACCTCTACCGGCAGCGCTGCGAGCTTGCGGTTAGCTGCAAGTCCTGTGCATCACATCTCTCCCAAGGCTACGAAGTTATGGGATGCCCTCGACCACGAAACTCAAGAAACCACGATGAGTAGTGCAGATGAGCTCTCTTTAGTTGTGAGCACGCCGAAGAGAGTATACCCAATTGTCAGAAAGTTATCTAAAACTGCAGCTTTTACAAAACCGGCTAACATAACTCCTCGCAAACGACTAATCGACTCATTAGTAGAGCAGACACCTCGCCAAGATTTGATTGATGATGAAGACGATGATGATGATGAATCTGGGAACGAACATGACAATTCTCAGCTTGAGGATCATTTTCAACATCTGAACAATTCAAGAGCCCAGAGTCTTGCCCCAGAAGTCCCTAATTTTACTGCACCTCCACAAGCTAGTCAAGGACCCCCAATCGCCGGGCCCAAGTTTACGTATAGCCGACAGCGTTCCATGCTTGTTGAAGAAGACATGATGGAGCAATTGGCTTTTGACATGCCTCTAGAAACTCCACAAAGCTCACAGCGTCGCCGAGGCTCTATACCCAGCCTAAAGCCATTATCAAGCTTTCGCGAGGAAGAGCAGCAAGAAGATGAAACCGGAAGTACCGCTATCCGCACGATCCATGAACTAAGGCAAGCGGGAGCGAATAGTCGCTTTGCGGACGAAGTAGAAGATTTGCTCGATCGTATTGGGAGGCCTTCCATAAAGTTGTCATCTATGCGACGATCTGGTCTTTTAGACCTAGGTCTAAAAATGAAGGACAAAGCATTTGTTCGGCAATTCCGTGCCCATGGTGCTGAACAGCGACTATTTATCGACATAGGTCAAGAGGCTGATATAGTATCGGGATTTCTGATGACATCACTCATCACGCCTATATTGGCAGAGGGGAGCGCGCCTCTCGTGGTATCGCAACTTCAACAACAAGGTATTGCAAAGCTACTAGGCCGTCTCATATCGGTTGAGAAAAGCTTTGTCAGTGTGATAAAGGAGCGCAAGACAAACATGTCCAAGATGGCACAGAAATCAATGACAACGTATCATGATTCTCTGCTTGCAATTCCAGCATGGAAGGATCTTAGCCCACGTGAACTTTCCCCTCGGACCTTGGCCCTAAAATGCCTTGAGCTTATGGTCAGGCAATGTAGGGAAGCTGGAGATGCCAGTGACATAATTTCTGAAGAGCTGAATACTAGTTTGTTTGAGATTTTAAAATTGTCAGCTTCGGATGCAGCGTGGGATTTTCCCCACGGAACAGAAGCAGTCGACTTTTATTTGACACTTTCCACTCTTGAATCTCACTCTCTTGTGTCGAGAATCGCGCAAGACGAGACAATCTGGATTCATCAATTGCTGCCTATCATAGGCAATACCCTCAATACCGCTTTGAATCGGCCACTCGAGAGCTTTGGCGAGCAACAAATTTTGGCATTGAAATTGACAGTGAATGTCACCAATCATAACCCGAAAGCTTGCGATGCAATTGTGGGCTCCGATCTCATGTTTACCATTCTTCGCATCATCGTTGCCAGATTCAAAAGCATGTCAAGCTTATGGGCGGAAGAGGAAATCGTCGTGGCTGTCGATAATTTGATCCTTCTCATTGGAGCGATGATCAATTTTGCTTTGTGGAGCACAAAAGCGCTTCAAAATATCAATGATTTTGCTGGAACGGACAAGGACCCTCTGGATGAATTGATCCGCCTTTTTGTAGATAATAGAGAGAGAACCTTTGAGGTGAGTTGTTGTGTAGAGTTCTCATTCTGGTATACTAACTTGGATAGGTGGACTCTCAGCACGAATCACACAAAAACGTTCCGTTTGGATACTTGTCGGTATTGTTGGGACATTTTTGTTTATTGCCTGCCATCGAGAAACGAATTCGGATGCGACAGACAACAAAAACACTTCGGCCCCTCATTACATCTATCAATGAATTTATCGTCTATCACAAAGCGGCTGACGATGAGATTGCTCCCAATGAAGATGGACACAGTCCTCACGTCACTGTGACGAAGCAACTTGAAGATCTCGTCCAGAAGTTATTGACGATCAAAGGGACTTGAAATCGAATATAGGAAGGTCTTTGGGGGGACCGGTCGAGGAAGGCGTTTGATGGGGTGACGATTGTCACGAGTGTAATGGGTTACAATGGATATGATACAGATGTCTTGATACATGACGATAGATTTTAGGCGTTTAAATCGGAGAGAATAATTGCAATATACCCTAGGTGCAATTTTTTCGAAATGGGCGGGATTGGAGAAAGGGGGAAGTTTCAGGAAATTATGATATGGGGGTCCCTTAATCGGAAATATTCATAGGGTGCAGCTGCCTTTTCAGAATTAATCTCTGGCCACCCAAACAACACATTACTATTACCATATTTATTATAGATTTACAGATATGAAAAGATTTTATCACCTAGCAGTCTGCTCATCTGATTCTACGTGTTGTCGTGGCAGATTCAGAACGAGTAATCCATTTGGCTCACCTACTATGTGTTTGAACGTGTTTGACGTGTGATGAGGTCGAACTCGGGCGATGGGCTCCGGTCTGGAATGACATGACATGACAGCAAGTAGCATTGAATGTAAAGTACCGTCCTGTAGTTGATGATCAAATCCACACCAGGAAGTGACATTTTGCCCAGAGGTCCAATTCTTGGAACACGCTTATACTATTCAAGGAAGAAGCCTCCATTGAAGCACAATACAAATCTGGACTCATATGAATTTAATCGTTTTTATTAAACTTTGACTCGGTGCTCCTCATACTCTTTGATCTATCGACTTGGGGTGGTGTCGTCTTCCGAGCCGAGCTTAATCTGGGTCCGCTCAGCCTAAATATTAGCGCTCAGGCGCTGTAAGAACCTTGGACTTAAAAGCCATTGAAGCACTAATAAACTGGTCGGTCTACCTAGTCTCCTAGTACCTACTTTCAACTTAATTATAACCTCCTCGGCCTTGTCCTGTTTCATCAGACAAGAACCAACAAAACAAAAACATCAAAAGCTCTTCCATATCTCGCTCTCCTTGTATTCAAATTACAAGATCCCCCCCCTTTCTTATAATTCTATTCAAAATTATTATATCTTCTTCATTATGCCTGCACCACCTAAACAACGCAAGATTGCTATTGTAGGCAGTCGATCTGTCGGTATGTCATTATAATGTGTGATGTAAAATACAACACATCAAAGTAACCCTTCTCTTCTACAGGCAAATCTTCACTTACTGTACAATTCGTCGATGGTCACTTTGTAGAGAGTTACTATCCGACTATCGAAAATACTTTCAGCAAGGTCATCAAGTACAAAGGGCAAGAATTCGCCACTGAGATTGTTGACACAGCTGGTCAGGTAAGATATCTACCTACTTGTGTACTATTTGGTTCAAAATCACATGTCATTACGTAGTTGAAACCCCGACTAATAGACTTCACATTGTAGGACGAATACAGTATCTTAAATTCAAAGCATTTCATTGGTATTCATGGCTATGTGCTTGTCTATTCTGTTGCTTCCATGCAATCCTTTGAAATGGTAGAAGTCATCAAGGATAAGATATTGAATCACTTGGTATGATAGATATTCCAATTCTGCTCTAACCTCCTTCAAAGGTCAAGATCTCTAACACTCTATAGGGTACCGAATGGGTTCCAATCACAATTGTTGGTAACAAGAGTGATCTTCGACCAGAGCAGCGCCAGGTCACTGCTGAGCAAGGCAAGGCATTGGCTGAGAAGATCAAGTGTGCTTTTACTGAAGCAAGTGCACGTTATAACGAGAATGTTACCAAGGGATTTGAACTCATGATTGAGCAAATCGAGAAAGGTGAAAATCCTAATGAGCCTTCAGGAGATTCCAAATGTATTCTCATGTGAGGAACAAAGAGATTGGAGTATACGTTGGAATATGATGTCTCATGTATGAATGTGGTTAGCTTAGTATGGGAGTTTGGAGTTGGGAGAGGCATCTTTTTAGATATTTAGTCATCGAGGCACATGTCTTGCTATGTCTTCAGTCAACGTTGATATTACAAGGAGGTAGTTTACGAATGGTTCAATGGTATACGTTAAACGGTATTCACTGTCTGTCCCAACACCTTAGTCTTGTATAGGCTGCATTGAAGAGATCTGTACAACACCACCATTAGCCGGTACTAAACACAGATTCAACATGCAAAGAAATGTCAGGCGACAAGGCCCGCCAGAGTGGTAGGTAGTGCGAAAAGGGGTAGAGAACAAAAAAAACATATATCACGTGCTGATCACAATCAGCCAGAATGTTATCTTAGCGGAGCCTTGCAATCGCGACCCCACCAATCGTACTTTGAACAATTTACTAGTGACTCAAAAAGTTGACCGGCCCAAACATACAGGATCCCTCGTCGCATACATATTTGAGTGTGCTAAACTATTTTCAAAATGCTTGACGTTAACGATTTCATTACTGAAAGGGGTGGAAACCCACAAAAGATCAAGGAATCTCAGCGCCGCAGATATGCTCCTGAAGAGGTTGTTGATGAAGTGATTGCTATGTACGAGGATCACCGCAAAAGTAAGCCAGTAGACACAAGCTCAAGTATATAAATACATACTCACAAACTATCGCAGCCCAGTACGCAGCTACACAGGTCAACAGCAAGATCAACGAAACTCAAAAAGAGATTGGCGCAAAAAAGAAGGCCAAGGAGGATGCTACTGAATTATTGCAAAAGAAAGCCGATTTAACGAAGGAGAAGAAGACTTGGGATGACGCCGCAGCAGAGAAAGAAGTACTTTTAAACAAGAAGATTGGCACAATTGGCAACTTTGTTCATGCGTCTGTGCCTGTGAACAACGACGAGGTAATTTTGCATAGGCAGCATACGAGGTTCTTCAGGTCCGGTGTGGCTAATGGGTACTAGGATCACAACGAAGAACTGCGTAAATGGGCCCCCCAAGGTGTCACTGTTGAGAAGAAGGACGTTCTTTCACATCATGAAGTTCTGACAAGATTGGATGGTTATGATCCAGAGCGCGGTGTCAAGGTTGTAGGACACAGAGGTTATTTCTTGAAGAAGTGGGGTGTCTTCTTGAATCAGGCTTTGATCAATTATGGCTTGGAGTTCTTGGATAGCAAGGGATATACACCGTTACAGACCCCTCAATTCATGTTGAAGGAATACATGGCGAAGACTGCACAGTTGGAGCAATTCGACGAGGAACTTTACAAGGTTGTTGATGGAGATGCCCAAAACGATAAATATCTTATTGCTACCTCTGAACAGCCAATTTCAGCTTTCCATGCTGATGAATGGTTGACTGCTAAGGATATGCCTATCAGGTACGTAAGGAAAACCTGGGCGAGAAGATATTCAACTGACTTAATCTCAAAGATATGCTGGTTTCTCTTCATGTTATAGACGAGAGGCTGGTTCTCACGGTAGGGACGCATGGGGAATTTTCAGAGTTCATCAATTTGAGAAGGTATATATTCTTTGTAGCATGAGTTCAGCCCGCTTTTTCTAACCATTTTAGATCGAACAATTCGTTCTCACCGACCCAGAAAAGTCATGGGAAGAGTTTGACCGTATGATCAGCTTCTCAGAGGAGTTCTACCAATCCCTCGGTGTTCCATACAGAGTTGTCGCAATCGTCTCGGGTGCTCTCAATAACGCAGCTGCCAAGAAATATGATCTCGAGGCTTGGTTCCCCTTCCAAGGAGAATACAAGGAGCTTGTCTCTTGCTCAAATTGCACAGATTACCAATCCAGAGCTCTTGAGATCAGATATGGTCCCAAGACACAAACTGGAATTCGTAAGAACTACGTCCATGCACTCAACTCTACTTTGTGTGCAACTGAGCGTGCGTTGTGCTGTCTTTTGGAGAATTTCCAAACTGAAGAAGTAAGTAGACAGAAAATCTTCGAGGGGTTCTATTTGCTGACTGTAACCAGGGGTTCAACGTTCCAGAGCCACTCCGCAAATATCTTCCTGGCGCTCCTGAATTCATTCCTTTCTCCAAGGAATTGCCCAAGGATACTACATCCCAGAAGGCAAAGGGTAAGGTTGAGAAAGCACCAAAACCAAAGGTCGCACCCGTTGGTGCTACTCCAGCTGAGGCGGCGGAGGCGGCGGAGAAGTTGAAGGATATGTCAGTCTAAATAGATTATGGCTTTAAACGAGTGGATGAAATTAAGACATTAGATGCCAGCGCTGAGGATTAATGAAAAGCCGAACAGGCAATGCCAATAAACATAAAAGTTATACAATCTGAGAGCGTTGACTAGAAGATGCATCTTATGAATGGGGAGCAGGCAATAGATATTAAATATAAATTCAGAGATTTACTTGCTTCCAATTTAGCTATGGACTGTTGTGCGGTGCGGTGTGATAACGTCTATGAGACTAATCCCGACGAAAGACTACAAAAACCGAAATCATGAGACTAGGGAGAGACGCTCACATGAAATCAGTTACAGCTTCTGAAGAAGGACGAGCTCTCAAATACATTCACCATCTGCCCGTTGCTGGTCACTAGTCACTTGAAGCATTCCCAGAATGTAGACTTATCTTGCGCTCGAGACACTGCTTGACAGTTTCCCATCAAGCCCTGAGGCGTCCTGTAGATTCTCACCCCCATTAAGAGAATGTTCTGCGACATTAGGGATCGGAGCTGTTCACTGCTATAGATTGAGCTCTGGACAACGGATTGAGGAGGAAAAAAAGAGTTAAGGCTTGCAGATCAAGTACGAACTCGAGGGTATTATTTGTGAGATGGTTTGATGTCGCGGCTGCTTTGTATCATGGCGCTTTTGCTTTGATATTCGGGTATAACGTCTCTCACGTTATGGAAGTGAAATCAGGTGAAGAGTCCTTTGTGAGACGTTCTGGGATGGTGAGTGGGTGGAGGAACAATGAGCGTGGGATCTGGACCATGGTAACAGTGCGCGTGTCTATCTTGAATTGGAATGTATAACCAGACACATGGTTAGAAATTCCAGATGGATGCAATAGATGTGCAACATCAAAGACAAGACACCGAAAACAAAGAATCAATATCTCCCACAGGAAAATCCATTCCTTAAGAATATGGCATTCAGTATACCTACCCACCAATCTGGTATACAAGTACCTACATACTAGGTAAACATATCCCAAATACATTCACTATAGAAAGAGACCTATATATATCCAAAAACCTCAACTAACTTTCGGTCATCAAACACCACATCGCGTCGCCCTGGCGCAGTTGGTCGACCACTGCGCTTTAACCACCCGAAAGGGTGGGTGCTGGTGTTTGAGCAGCGACTGTACTATCCCCATATCGAAGGGCATAGCTGCGAAATAAAAATCCCTCCTCTCAGGGGTTTTTCCCCCTAGACCGGTTTTTTGCCATTTTGTTTTTGTCGTTTTGTTGGTTGGTGATTTGTTTGGCTTTGAAATGGGTGGTGGTGGGTGGATGCCTGGTGAGAATGAATGAATTTTTGGGGGAAGTGTCGTCTGATGTTGACGAGGGGAGTTGTGGTAGTGAGTGAAGATGAGGTCGATTGGAGTCGGGAAAGCCTGATGAAGCACGGACGGAGAGAGGGTTTGGGAGAGTCGATAGAGGAAGGGCTAAAGAAATGGAAATATCAAGTGAAGGCTGTGTGAGGTATAGCTGGTGTGTTTATTGTTTGGTTCGTTAATATAATACAGAAAGGTGATTCTAAGTTCACTTTTTTTTTATGCCAAGAGGGTCTTGTCCTTACACTTGAATAACTTTTGCATCCCTCCCCTTTCCATACAAAAATCTGCGCTCGAACACTTCAAGCCCATCTAGAATCCCACCGCCTCTCTAACTTCAACCATAGTCCTCTCCGCATTCTCCCTCGCCTTGACACCTCCCTTCCTCGCTACATCTTCCACATAACCTTCGTCCCCCAACAGTCTTTCATAATTCTTTCTAATTGGCTCCAATCCCATGTTCACCACATTAGCAGTCTCCCGCTTCAAGTCTCCCAAAGTAAGATTCTTTGCCTTGCATTGCTCGGCTATCTGCGCAGGTGTTCGTTTTGGGTTTTGGGTATCAAATGATGACCATAGTGTGAGAAGATTAGATACACCAGGACGCTCAGAGGGTGAATAAGAAACCGCGTTCTGGGAGTCAGTTAGGGCAGACGAGATCTTTTTGGTGATGGTGTTGGGTGGGTCGGTAAGGCGGATACGGGAGATGGGGGAGGAATGTGATTTGGACATCTTTTGCGTGGGGGTTTGGAGGGACATAATGCGTTTTGCTGGGGCTGGAGGTGTGTTAGTTCTAGAGGGAAGCTGATTTGACGCTGATTTCTGACGATCGAAATTATATGAAGAATGATGGTGTGAGAAATAGGTATAGACACTTACAAAGGAGAGTCTGAGGCGCAATGAGATGGGGCCCATATGTATGGTTGAAATTTGTAGCGCATTCACGGGCGAATTCCAGATGTTGGGATTGATCTTCGCCAACGGGAACATGGGTTGCTCTTTAGTTGTACATTGTCAGCTTGCTTTGCAGGCCAAAAGAGACGAATGTGGAAGAAAATCTAATGGAGTGAGTAGATGTCTACTATACATACCTATGAACCAAAATATCCGCAGCTTGCAGAACTGGGTACGAAAACAAGCCTAGCTTGAGCTTAGATTTATTGCCACCATCTAATGGTGAAGCATCGTCTTCGAGAGATAATTTACTCTACTGCATATCAGTGAAATGGCCAAGCGCAGTATGTAAAAAATCTGCGGCGGCGAGATAGAGACAAACCTTCCATTGTGTCATGCGAGACAGATACCCCATCGAAGCCGTGCAGCTCAATATCCACATCAACTCCGTATGTGCTGCAACCTTCATACAAAATCAGCTTCATTCACTACTAATCAAACCAAATCTCGATTACACCTTTACTTCTCACCACGTTGTCACTCCCACAATACCGAATAAGAACCACACGGCACCTACAGAACTCTGATAAAACACCGTACTCCTCTCCGGATCCAATCCAATTGCCAAGAGCGTTGCCAAACTCTCCTTCTTCCACCGCTTCAGCTCCTCCCTTTTCTGCGGTATCGTAATCGCGTGATAATCCACAATCGAGTAAAATAACTTCGTACTCGATTCCGCTGTATCTTGTAGCCGCACCCAGTTTTGTAATGCCCCAAGGTAGTTTCCGAGATGCGGTATTCCGGTGGGTTGGATACCGGAAAAAATTATTTTGGGAGGGGAGGGTTGGGTGCTTTGGTGTCTTTTAAATACATGATTCAGAGGGGCAGTAACTTGCAGAGTTCGTGACTTCACGTTCTGAAGCATCTGCCGGTGTGGGCAGCTTTTAAGCATGATGGGCTTGGGGGGTTTTGGGAGGCGATTGAAAAAGGAGGGGTAGCTGCACGCGAGATGCAAGTGGGATGATCTGCCTTGAAATTTGATTCTCAGGTGCACGTGACTACTCTCTATTTCAATGTCCAATTTTGAAGAGAGGAAACTTTCATATTGGGGATGAATTATGGCCTTGATGAAAATAAATTGGTGCTAGCATCTTGATTCATTTACTTCTACATATACATATCATACATCAAGACCCGACCTAAATTCCACAGTTCATGTGTGGCCATGTGTAATCCCTCTTGATATCTATTTTTTATTCGTCAAATCCTTGTTGGATATTTTCATGACTTTCAAGCAAGCCCATTTCATGGTTCGACCCTCATGCCAGGGGCGCTACCTCCCGCAGCCGCCTTGAAGCTCTCCCTATTCAAGATCTCCATAACCTTATCCGCAGTCTCAGTACTCTGTCCCCTACCAAACAACTCCCACTGTGGCTCCATAACTTCCTTCATCTCTTCCATACTAGCATCCATAGCTTTGCCCACGCCTATTTATGCACATATTAGTGATATTCTCACCCATCGCAAAGAAGAAACTCACCAATCTTATTATACTCCCAAACATTCGCCTTCATTCCTATCCCATAGTAAGCATGTTTCCTCAAAAAGGCCAACCATAAGCTCACGGTCTCTGGGTGTCCATCCTTGATCTGAATCAACCTCCTCAACGTTTTTCTCTCAAAATTCTCTTGACTCTTCTTGTGAACGAAATGCGATCTCGGTACAGTCCATCTCTCTATCATTCTAGGCAGTGGTACAGGTCCATATGCAGGTAATTTGAGATAATATGCAGCGCGGAGAGCGAAATCGGAGAAGAACTCTAGATTACGAATACTGTAAGATCGGAGTTGGAGATCGCATGAGGGGACACCATATTTGGCTTCGCGGCGGAGGGGCTTGAGGTATATTGCTTGAACGTTACGGGGGTAACGGACATTGAAGATATCTTCGTCGGATGGTTCCTCGGCGGCAGGTTCTGCTGTGGGTGAATTTCTGTCGACTGGTTAGATAGTGTCAATCTATGAGAATAGCGAGGTAAATACATCGAGGCTGATCCTGCAGAAGCAGGTTCTGGTGCATCACTGGGAGATCGTTAGTCCCCAAGCTCCAATTATTGGATTGAAAGTGCGTACGGTTTATTCGATGCATATCTAACAGACTGTGATGTGAATGGTGCAACCGCACATTGTGGTGTTTTGAAGGCATTCGGGAAGACTGGTTTTGCCTGCGAATATTGTCAATTGTGTCCCTTCCTTGCGCAGTAAAGTGTTTCGTTGACATACTGATACTCCCAGCCTACTGACTGTGCGCCATGGTATGCGCGTGAAAATTGGAGTAGCCATGCCTGGCTCAAAGTTATGAGAAATGTTAAATTGGACTTTTTGGGTAGAGTTCTATGATATCGAATAATTTGAGGTTCGGATATCTAAAGCCGATGTTTATCCGAGATGCACTTTCAGGTTCAACTATCTTCCTGTTCATTCGTTATTTTCAGGCATTGTTCTCATCTGAAGCATGGAATACAATAGACCTTGCAACTATGTACATTTTATATATTACCAATAGTATTTGGTCTAGAGGAAAGGTATAGGCACCTTCTTATCAAGCTTGCTAACACCCAAAATTACACCTATCAATTGAGCTCACCGGGAGCAAGTTCCAAGCTCACCGGGGGCAAGCATCATGAACTCGCAACGTTTATAGGTGAAATCACCGCTCAACTCATTTAACCTTGAGAGCTCGGATGACTGAGGGACAACAGCAAATAAGTAACCCTGTGGGCAATAGGCAGTTGGTACAAATAAATTGTCTGGGTAATCTTGACCCTCAGGTTACGTTGATTTCGAGAGTCTTCATCATTACTTCTGATCAACGCCTGAGCTAAGTAGCAAGCGGGCATCTCTTGATGCACTTTCAGCTTGATCATATATTCTATGTGAGCTTTATAGATCATGTGAGACGGTGAGAATATGGCGTCCAAGCAGTTAGACAAGTAAAGCATCAGTGTGTTTACGAAGCCCATACCAACTGCTCTGGTGTTGGAAGAATCGAAAGAAATTCCTCAGACACAACGCTGGCGGTGAAACCTCACTGCTAGCCCACAAGGTGGTTAACATGCTTCTTCATCAATCCCCAAACGATGTTTTCAGTGTTGCACTGGCTGGCGTAGAGCATTAAGCAAAGACTTGACAGAGATTCCTCGATTATGGAATATCCCACACCACTTTCCTTAGTTATCTTTTATTTACTACTAACATGCCTTTTTTCCTACAGGGAATCTCTGTCAATATCTGATTCATTGAACTGTAATCTTTTTCAAGTTTTTGTTTGAAGTTGTAATGATGTTGGCGTCGATAAACACGCCCCAATTCTAGATATCTGAAGTAGGTGGATGATGGACGTCCGAGAGGAGCTGATCTTAAAAGTCTATCGAGAGTGACTGCGCACACTATTAAGATTCCTAGGCTTGAGCCATCATTCTATGAGCTACCCCTCGAACCTTTATCGACTTTACTGTGAATAAGAAGAGCCTGATATCAGATTCCATGCGGTCTCTAATTCTTACATATACATCTTCCTGGTTCGGCAAACACACATGAGTCGAGCTCCCTTCACATACAGAGCTTATTAGGCCTCACCACAGCGTCTAGCTAGAGCCGGGAAAGTGCCAGTCGTTAGGCGGAATGTGAGTAATGTATGAACTTGATTGCGTACACTTTCACAGTACAATGCATGTCAAAATGGCCAAAAGTTAATGATCTTCGCATTTTAGATGTACCTACGCTATTTTGCTAAGTGGATAGACTATTTCTTGCGCTTTATGTGAGAGCACTGATCTTCCTTCCTTCTTACCGTCGCGATCCGTTCTAGAAAAGAAGCAGTTATAGAGGCTACAGTCTGCTTCGAGACACCTACCTTCTCAATGATAGTTCAAGACCTCTTGATATATGCCCTACAAAACCCTCTTTCAAGGTTCTCATCTATCGCTCTTCTCTATTCGAACTATTCAACACCATCCCCAAAAGGTATAACACCCTCTCCGTATTCCATCTTCCTCAGTAAAAGACCCAAAGCCGATTGCTCCGTTACAGAGCAGCATTGAAAGGAAATGCATTTCCCATAGAATTATCAGAACATAAACTGATTACTCGACAAGAAATCTACTGACAAATTCCACACGTCCTCCCTCCACTCTTAACATGCAAAACGCATGAATGCCAGTGGGAAACCTAATACTCCCCTTATAAAACAAAAAAGGCACTGTGTCCCGCCAAGCTCAATGTCAAAAAAGGGAGATTCTTAACCATAGGAAAATGAATTAGCAGAGCTGTACAAACTCCCTTAAAACCCTCATCTACATACGTACCAGCAAGCCAAGCGAGTGAACAACAACATCGCCATAAATTTCAACTGGAGAGAGAATAACAGTAATATCATCAGCAAGAAAATTGCAGACGGGAGTGTAGTGAAAGAATGATCGTGATAGAACAAATTGGACACAAGATGACGACACTTAACTTTGAAAGGTGGAATAAGACTTGGGTTCGGCTTCGGGGAAGCCAAAATTGGCCTATTTGATGATACACAATAGACTTGAGCTTGGGAAATCCACAGGCAGCCCCTGATATAAACAAGGTGCAATGGATATGTTGTAGTAATTTCGACACAGTACCGCGGGGGCCTACTGTAAGGCTCAAGTCGAGAAGTTTGTTGTCTCGCAGCGCGTCCCCCCAAGGAAGAGAGATTCGCGTTTCAATACCACGCTCTATCTGGAAGTTTGAGATCTATTCTTTACTACGTTCTAGTTTGTGGGAGGATGGTACAAATTCAAGGACACTGGGTCACAACACTCATTCGCAGATTCAGCAAGCAATGGGATTTTGTAACGATAGGTAGTTATGATTGAGCTTCATGTATTCATTTCTTTGTTATGTGCTCAAATGTATCTGAAGGACACCTGAAAGCATCATGTTCTTTTGCTGCATCTTTATTCTGAAAGTGTAAAGATGGCTAGATGGATGACCAAATCTTTCGAAAAATAAAATGAGAGCGGACTTAGCTTTTGATGTGCCATGAGCATTCTCGACTCCTCTGCCCATTAAAGAGGAGAAGAACCCATGGGGTATACTCGTTATGAAGGATCAACCACATTGCGTGTTGACCCGCATATACTGCGTGTGAAGCTATGCGGCGGCAAATCAAAGTTTGATTGAGACCACCTCACTTAGTACAGTACCTACTGAGAATATCTGATGAAATTGTTAGTAACAATTCTTGAAACCAAATCAAACAACAAAGGATATGGATGGTAATATGTTCAGAGTCTAATTATAAAATCCACATGTATTCTTTAAGACAGGGATAACTGTTGACTGTGTTTTTCATCACAACATATTTGGGGGGAGGGAGGGAAGAAATGCCGAGAGAAAATTTTGAACATACCGATAAGATGATAGCAAAAAGAACTTGCAAGACACAGTCGTCTGTAGCAACGTGGCTAAGACTCTGGTATTCATCAAGATAGCTTGGTGTGTGTTTGTGATCAAAGTTGGGACATTCTTGAGTGTAGAGCGCATACAAGGTTCGACATTGGGATCATGTCAGAGGCGTGCCTGTAATTTGTGATCAAGTCTGGAAGGTTGACTTGTCATGATGTCTTCCGACCTCTCAATGCGCTCATCTTCTCTTTCTTAATGCCTTCATCTTCTTGTAATGCTCTTTCTTTCCACTAGCCTTTGCAGCTTGGATATCATTGTACTTATTGCGGAACTTGTGGTTTGCCTTCTCGCCTGCAAGGACTTGTTCGACAAAGGTCTGTTTGCGTTCCTTGTTGGTGAGACGGGATGAAAAGAACTCGGTAGGACCTTCGATGACTGTGCCTACTTGAGAGTACTCTGGAACTTCCGCTCTCGCCGAATCCTTTTTGTAAAAACGTTTGGGGTCCAATACACTTCGGAGACGGAGGAGTTGAAGGTCGCGCTTGAGCTCAGGAGTGATCACAGTCTTAGGCATGTTGTACCACTTGGCTCCAGCAGTAGCTTGTTTCGCCTATTGATAATAATATTAGCTTGATGTTCAGAACCAAAACTTGTATCAAAAGACTAGTATAGTGGCTTCTTCTCAGAGTAACTATGAATGTAAGGTCTTCAGCTTGTGCAGGTTGACGCCCAAGACGGGGCCAGGTCCTGCGTCCGTTTATATGGGATAAATTTTCCTCACAGAAGGGCACAGCGCGAGATGAAGTAGATTGATTTCTTACCTTTGCAGCTTTAGCTTTCGTCACAATTGGATCTTCTACCGTTCGCACACCATTGGCCAGTTTTCTGTCCTTGGCGGGTACGAGTTGAGAAGCATCCACGTGTCCTGTCGATGTGATGTATGGAGTGATTGCAGATGTTGAAGTTTTACCAAGACTGTGAAGGAGAATGTACGTTAGCCAAGACCTAAATTGAATAAGTCGCAATGTGGGTAAAACTTACTTTGGAAGAGAAAATTTGGCAGAGCTATCATCGCTCACGATGACTTGCTTTGCATTTCTCATCCGCTCCTCAGCATCCTTCAACAATTGCCCAATTTGAACATCAGAAAGATCATTGTCGGCCATCTTTATTGATGATGATGATGATGATGGTGGTATTAATTGGAATGAAGTTGAGAAGGATTGGATGAGCTTTAAGAGAAATAAAATATTCATGGTGGATCAAGGTCGCCTAAAATTTATTTCTGCAAACTAAGCTAATCCTAGCTTAGTTATCACGGAGCTTACCAGATTAAGATATCCGTGCTCGTGACTTTGGGTCTCTCGACTCTCTCCAGTAAAGTCGCACAAGCAGAAATCAAAACACACGAAGAGATACTACCGGGAAGCGTCTACGATATAACTCTTGGAGTTCTAGAACTAGAACCAGAACTCTCCATTCTTCTTTTCCTGCCGGTAAAATATAGCAATCGAATCCTACGTTACTTTATCCATCAGTCGTGCCAATCTCCACGTACCTTTTGCCTCGTCTTGCCTCATATTTTGCCTTACACTCTTGCCTCACTGTTCGCCCTGTTCACATAGTGAGCCAACGCACAAGAGAAAGAAAGAGCTGTCAAAAACCCTGCATAGATGACATAGTTCTTGTATCATTGAAGTAGCAACACAATATATATCATAAGAAATGTCTAATTAAATCAATTGAACATTTTACTATTCAATAGATGAAGTTTCCATTGAACATATAAAATTCTTGTGAGCAAGCCGAAGAACAACCCCCAACCGCCAAGCTAACACGGAAATTTCCCCTCAGCATATTCACTGGTGAATGATTCATCCAATCCCCGCGTCGCCGCTTATTTATCCGTCCACCATCTGAACAATTGGTGCGCCCGTCAATCAAGCTCCCACAACCTTATCAACTTCCGACCAATCAAACCCCCAAATTCCATAAACAAGCTACTCCATCCATCGCGGTCGTCGCGCAAGCCAAAGCTCCTCAATTAAAGAGGCATTCAATGTCATTTTGAATCTCTCCAAAATCATTCAACTCAGCCTGTCTGCAGCTAGCCTGCCGTCGCTCACCGTCACCTAGCATCCGAGTAACGAATCTTGAGTCTTGAAGACGAAGACAAAGACAAGTCGACCGTACCCACAATATTTGGCTTGCCTTTCTATCTCTCTTCATACACTTCGCGCCAATTAATCTCGGCCGTAGTAAGACAACTGGAGGAAATATTTAAAGACCTCAGAAGCGCGACCTTTCGAGATCTTTACCCACGTACAACCTCAATACGAATCGGGAGAAGCAAACATAAAAACAAATATGGATCCTCCACCACCCGGCTCGTCCCATGGACAACAGCAGCAGCCATCCGCTTCACAACAACGACCGGCGCAGACGCAACAGCCTGTTTATGATACAAGTCAAGGAGGTCATTATGGTATGTTTAATCTTTCCGCTCGTTCGTTTCTTAATATCTCGATTACTCTATTTACATCAAGCAAATACTAATTGATTTCGCGCAATAGGTGCCAGTGCCTTGGTATGAATAACTTAAATATATGCACTTCGAATTTCACTAATGTCATAGTAGCTATCTCAACAAGGTTTTGCGCCTGTTCCAGAATTCTACACAGGAGCGTGGGCAAATGTAAGTTTTGATCATCTAGATACTCGGAAGACGAGAGCTAATTTGATGGCTAGGTAAACCAAGGTCTGCATGGACAATATAAAGACATTCTCACGACCTATTGGCAACAAATCATCAATCATCTTGAGGGTGACACTCATGACTACAAGCTTCATCAACTCCCCCTCGCACGTATCAAGAAAGTCATGAAGGCCGATCCCGAAGTAAAGATGATTTCCGCCGAAGCTCCAATTCTATTCGCTAAGGGGTGCGATATCTTTATCACGGAACTTACTATGAGAGCATGGATCCACGCCGAAGAAAATAAGCGTCGCACCCTGCAACGATCGGATATTGCTTCTGCATTGGCCAAGTCGGACATGTTTGATTTCCTGATTGATATTGTTCCACGTGAAGAAGCCGCAGCTCATGCAAAGAGACCTTCTGGTTCAGGACAAGCTGCACCACAAATCCCCGGCGCTGCTCCCGGTTCAGCACAGCTTCCTCCCCAACAATCCAATATTCCACAACAGCCTGGTCACGCCCCTCACCCACAATCCATGCCTCAAGATTATTCTCTCGGCGGTCATGGCATTGCTCCAGAACAAGACCCTTATCGTCATCAACCAAACATGTATCAACCACAAGTTCCGCCCGGTCAACCTGGCCAGTATGGCGCACAACAGCCAATGTATGGCGAGATGAATGAGATATATGGATATCCAGCCATGCCTCCACCTCAACAAGTACGCCCCCCATCACTCCTCTAATGCAATTTACCCCTCCCTAACCCTCATCTAACAAAGCCTTAGCAAATGTACCAAGTCCCACATCAACCCCGTCAAGATCCAGTCAATACCGACGCAACGCATCATTACCCACGTCAGGAAGGTGGTGACGGCGATGCTGATGCTGAAGGCGAGCGTGATTATGAGGTAGGATAAGATGATGGAGGTCCATCCATACTTTAGTCGTTGTTGATTGGCGGTCAAGTGTGATGGGACGGCGTTCGGAGGAGATATGATATGATCTTTCAGGTAGTCTAGCTTTGTGGTTTTTTGCAGCAAGAACAGGCGCAGGATATGTGAATGCGAATTCCATACAATTCCCCCTAGATACCTACTATGATAATGAATTCGGCGTTGATGTACGATTTCTGGATGAATATCTTAGGGACACGTGCATTGGATCATAAAAATTGTCCTTGTTGTCCAAATATCTATGACTTGTTCATGCCAAACCTTGATGAAAACCCAGCAAGGCGATCTGGCTTCGCCGGACTCGTAATAGTGTGGGTAAGTCTGTAAGCAAAAAGTTAGAACATATCCAGAAATACAATATTTCTGAAAAAATCATATCATAAGCAAGCGGACGTACTTTTCCAAAATCTTAGGCCCGTTCAAAGCATCCACTCTTCCGAACTTCTTATTTCTGGTACTGATATCGAAAAACTCATCCGGATTATCTGTCTGCATCAAATAAACCGTTTGTTGTAATTCATCCAGGTTCTCTTTGAGGATAAGAGCATTGTCAAGGGAATCGACGAATTCGGAGAGGTAGGCTACGTCTTTTGCGAGGGCCGCGACGCCGTGAGGATTGATTTTTTTGACTTCGGGGGAAAGGGGAATAGCCTGGTGGGTGATCAGTTGTTGTTGATTAGGAGATGCTCAAGTTCAAGCTTACCAGGATCATATTTGCGGCGTGGGAGAGAGCATCGAAGTAGATGAGTTCTTTGATCTCGCGGGGCAGGGTAAGGAGAGTGGAGCTCATGATGTTGGAAAGATAGGTTGTAAGAGTTTGCATGTAGTTACTGGGCTCGGATACTAGGGAAGGTGCCATCCTAGAGTGGGTGAATCGTTAGTAAAATTTGGGAGAGAAGATAATGAACCGAGATGTCTTACCAATCATAATCTGCCGTCTCGACCAGATCGTCTATCTTGGAGTTGACTACTTCGAAAATACGCTTTTCCGCGTCCTTCTTACTGCTCGAGAACTTCTCTGTAGCAGCAAGAACAATTGGCCCACCAGCTGATGTGGATGATCGTGCGGCTAAGAGAAGTTGTTCTAACTCTCGACTCGCTGATTCGAAATACTCAAGGTTTATGAGGATCTGGACAATCTGGCCCAGGTATTGGGTACTCAGCTTTTCCACAAGCGGGTCACAGATATCCTCGGACAGAAGCTCATCTATCGACTGGAGAAGGACAAAATTAGTTTGGATAAGAGCAGCAAAGCAGAGCCAGTCATGCATACCTTTTTAAGTGTCTCATCAATAATATTTGGCTGTTGAAAGTGATCATCCATTATGAAGTAAAATCGGTTCAAGAAATTCCTGATATCTATACAACACATCGGGTACATCTGGGAGAATGGTAATACACCAGGGAATCTAACAATCGTCAGAATGATGAAAGTAGATGACAGTTCTTTTGACTTACGTGTACTCTTCTTTTGGTTTGTCTGGAACATACCAACTGACTTGAATGATTTTGTCAAAGTCTTCTTCGCTATTGACAGGCATAGGCATGTATTCATCCGTAGACACAATCTGGTAAAGGTCAGCCCCGTATCCAGTAGAACTTCGAAAAAGCTACTGGCCTGTTGAAAGTCTGTACTGAATTTCCGTTTCAACAAATCAGCATATCTGTAGAAAAGCTTAAGCACATAGGCATCTAATACGGCCACTGAATACCCCCAACCCTAAGACCTAAAGTTAGTATTTTTGGCCATTTACATCGTGCTTTGCAAGCTTACCTCCATTGTCTGGATGAACAATGCTATCACATTTTTGGTTTGCAAGATAACATCCGGATTATCGAATTCATCCAAAGCTTTGGATACTGCGTTGATGGCGGCATGACACATTGAATCCCACAACTCATCGACCTAGAGAATATTAGCCAGTCTACACTTCTCAACGAACAAATTTTGGCCTACATCAACTGGGGAACGCAAATTATGGACTTTCCGCATAGTAGCCTTTTCTATTATAGCGAAGCCAGCAATACCTTCCAGCAGGGCACTTAAGAAATGTTCGCTCTCTTCATCGGTTAAGTTCACGGAGCTGGGTAGCAATAAATCTTTCTGCTGCCTTCTCGTGGCAGCATATTCGCTTTTGAATTTCTCAATCTGACCGAGTGCCTCGTGAATATGTAAACACTCAAATAAGGGGTCGAAATCAACTTGGAGCTCCTCATTGTTCAACACGTCAAATTCCTCACTTTCATCATAGACCAGCTCGATGGCTGAATTTAGTTTGAAGTTTCGAAGATACGGATTTGCCTCCATGCGCTCCTTCTGCCTGCTCCGTCGAATATTTGTATGATAGAATGCCACTTCCCCTAAGAACTGAGACGTCTCACGAATGCGATAAAGCCAGGTATTCAAATCACTCATTACTGCTTCTGAGATAGCTTTCTGAGAGGAGGGAATCGACTTTTGAATTATTTCTGCGAGGGTATGTTGGGTAGCATATTTGTTCTGAATTGTTGGGATTAAATGCTCGTTCTGTAAATCGTCCAGCGCTTTCAAAGCTGCATAGTATTTCTTCTTCCGTATCAAATCATGTGCTTGATTGACGGCATGCAAAACTTTCAAGGATTCCTTCAACGCCTCAGAAGCTTCCGCAATATTCTGACGAACAGATCTTGTGTCCACCAATGCCTCCTTTTGTGCAGCTAGTTTTTCTGTGCTCGCCTGAATGGATTGATTGAGCTTTAGGATTTCGGATGTAAGTTGGGAGGTTCCTTCTCGAACTTGTTGGAGCTGATTGACGGATGCTAGGAATTCTTCGTGTTTTGTCAAACCAATCCGTTCAATGTCAGCCTCGCGGTCGTCCGCATATTGCGATAGACTTCGTATGAGTCCAGAAGTTCTATTGGATAGGGTAGCGTCCTTTAAGGCGGGTATTAGTTGATCCAGATAATCGGCATCAGAGGAAGACAGTATAATCTGTTTCCGTGGGTCAGCTATGGGAGTAGTATAGATATTGTGACAAGGCATACCTGTTGAACAGCTTGCCTGTAATCATCATATTGCACAGTTTTTCGAGGCGGCATACTGAAGAACTTGGGTTTCAAGCTTATGACAAAAATCTAGACCATGAAAGGCTCCAGTTTGGATCATAAAATACCGATGGAGAACTACTTGTAATACAATAATCTCCTCCCTTGTGGTTTCCTGTTGATGTTCGAGGGCCAGGCTGAAGGCGGATCGGATTAACCTTGGGCCTAGGTCAAGCTCGGACTCACAACCTCTTTTGATAGAATGAAATGGCAAACCTAGGCCTGCTCTTGATAATTAATAACCACTGTCTGAGTCTTTATGGCGTTGGAAATGATCTCTTGTGCCCCTCAATAAACCCTCATAAAGTGTATGTATGGTATGATGATCAATCCAAGAGACTCTTCAAGAACATCAAAGATGCAGATATCTATATTATTAGGCCGAGAAATGGGAGTTTGAGACAGCTGTTAAAGAGAGACATGGAATTGAATGACTTTACTCAAGTTGCGATGTACTTGTGTACACCAAGTATACATCAGAGTCTGAGTCCTTCTGATGTTTGCTCGATCCATTACCGATTTTCACATCATTAGAGCCGACGGATAGGATTATGTTGCTCTCCTTTTATTTCTTTTCGCGCCTTTAATATATATCTATGAGTACAGAAATAATGGTGAGAGGTTTTCAATCATCACTTCCTTAGGCTATGTATTAGATCTATTGAGAGTGATGATCTTGGATGAAGTACCAAACTGTCTCGAGATTCGCTAGTGCTCAGCAACCCCGGACCTTCTTGAAGAAGAGGAAAGAACGAAGGGGGGAGGGTCTTCATGGGAGACGATGGTCGATGAAGCAAGAGACTTGACCGCCAGGGTACCCTTTTGTTTTCTCCGGTCCACCGGTGAGATCCACCGGTAACGACGAGCGGTCGGTCATTCACACGGTACCAAATCTGAAGAGAAAATTCTGATTGGCCTCCCGAGATACCTTCCCCTTCCCGTCTTTATTTCCGGCATACAAGTACCATAGGTACTCTGACATCATGTGACCCCTCTAGCATTTGCCGGCCACGCCCAATTTTCAATGGGATTTCGGTTTGGAGAGCGGGATGCCTTGCCGTCTCCTTTCCGTCGTGGCCTTGATTGTTGCCTCGGCGGAGTTACGGCCAATTGGGGAGGGACGCGGAGAAAGTGAGGAATTCTACTCGTATCATTTCCGGAATCGCTCATACTTCACATGGACAAAAGACAGCGAGATCATGATGGCAGGAACAAGACACATGGAGAGTACGACGACTCCCAGTAAACAGTCAATTGCATATTCTGAACGTTCTCCTTGGTATCCATGCTTATAAGAAATAACAAACATGGTTGACTCCCATGATGTACCTACCTACCTAGTAAATTTGATGCTCATGGTGTTTTTCGGCTTCTCTCCCGAAATCGGCTCATGGTTCTTTCCCGTCTTGCTCATGCTTTCCTGACTTTCTCAAGGTCAATGAATACCTAGTACTTAAAAACTGCCCCTCACATCCATCTGGACGTAATCCACTTTTCATCAACATCCTCCTTCTTCTCAAAGACTCTTTCTTATATCAGACGAACCTTGATGGAATTCACTGGATTTTCTTTGGCCTTCTTTCGACTCTTCCCGCTTGCAGTCCTCAATGCACTGTCGTTGATAATCTGAATTTCTTCCATCTCCTCTACTTTTGTTCTTTGACACGCACACGAAATTATTGGTTTGTTCGTTCAATCTACAATCCTCCAATCTTCAAGTATCTCAACGATTGTTATCAATTGGTGATTGTCACTTCATCAATTGGGAAATAATCTCTGACCTACAGTCATTTTGAACTCATAGACTGCCTTTTCCAATAACTTACACAATTTTCACGTCCTCGGGGCATTCATTTTTGACACTTCTTCTTCCTGCCTTTGAATCAATAACTTTGTTCCTAAGCATGTCGTCATTCAATCGTTCATATGGTCAATCGCCACCTTCCCCAGTGTCCAATGGTGCTTTTGAGTCCATCCAAGGAACTCCAAACACTGCCATCACTGCCATCTCTCCAGAAGATGCCAGAGTACCCAAGCAATCGGCAACAGACTCTCGTGCATCTTCTGTTACTACAACTGCTAATCAACATGATCCTTTTGTGACGACCGGGACCACCACAAGCAGGGCTTCGGCTCAACTTTCTGCGACCGCTTCTGCGTTTCAACCATTGCACCTCTACGGGCCTGCAGTTGGTGCACCAATTGCGGGAAACCTTATCGCCAATGGATCTGGATCTACTACTCTTATTCCAGGTACAGTTCAGTACTTGGACAACGTGGTAGCTTCTCAGTCACCGGTTCGTGAGTCTGAGGTTACCAGCTATGGTGTAAGTTCTGATTTCTCTTTGCCCGCCCTGATATTAGTTGCTAATATGTCATAGAAATTCAGCACGGATACTGGTGCCACTCGTTGCATTAGAGTTACGGACATCTACCAAAAGGTAGATGTCAATAGTTGTGTTCAATACTCTTTCGAGGTATGTCTTTACCTTATCATTCGCTTGTTCATCGTGTCTCTTTCTAACATATCTTTATGTAGAAATTGAACAAGGCTGGAGTCATCATCACTGGCGGAAAGAGAATTGAAGTAACAAAAAACAATGTCGTCTACATTAGGATGTCCAACATTTATGAGGCAGCCAAAGTTTATACTGCAATCAAGGTCGATCATGTCGATTGCGCCGTTGAATACATCAAGGTTCGTCGGAATCTTCACTTCTCATTCAACAAAAACTAATATTCCGACAGGCCAATGACTTTGGTGGTGTTCGTGAAATCCTTCCCTCTTTAGGTAAACAGGAGCTAACATTTCCCCAGGCTATCAGTCCCCAATCAAGAACCGTGTACTCTGCTCACGAGGGTCAAGTGATGCTAACAGCAACATATCCGCCACACACCAACATTGATAAGAAGGTCTTTGAGGAGAGTCTCCGGGAATTGTTGTCCGTTGAAGGAGAACTATATGCATGGCAAAAATTTCTTGCAACAGAAGCAGGCACCTTCCGACTATGTGCAGAGTTTGTTGATTCTGCAATGGTGGCTCGCGCAATTGAACGCTGCAACAACAAGCTCATTGGTGTATGTATCATCTCTCGTTATTCACCTGATTGGGCGTCACTGACTTTTGCACAGAATATTCTTGTTAAGTGTGAGATGCACACACCTGATGTTGCAAAGAATCGTGGCACCTCGCGTAACAATTTGGCACAGGCTATAACCCCTACACGTCGCTCAGCTCCACAAGCTGACATTAGTGATGTACTCGGACACATGTCACTTCAGGCCCCCCAAACTCCTGGATTTCCTAACAGTGCTGCGATGTTCAACTCTGGTAGCCCAAATCCTCAAGGTATTCAATATATGACCACAAATCATTATGGAATGCTACCGTCGACCACAGTTCCATACGTCGTGAGTGGTATGGGCGGCATGTACACCAGCCAACCTCTAGCCTTTCAGGCAGGTTTCCCTGCTGCACTTGCAACAAATCGACCCTCGCAGGTTATGGAGCCTTATGAATCTTTTGCTCCACAGGCATACTCGCCACACATGTACACTAGTCACTTTGCTCAACAAAGTATCCAGCGCTATCCAACTAGTCCACAGGCTTATAGTAACAACTTTGGTTACATGAGTCCTCAGACTCCTAACTCTCGTGACGTAGCTCGCAGTGGTAATCGTCGCCAGCTTCCCGTCGCTCGCACACCCCAGGGACAACTTCGAGGACGCGGAACATCTAATCCTGCTGCTAGTCATCACAATCATGTCGATATCAACAAGATTAATGCTGGCCTTGATGTCAGAACTACTGTAAGTATACAATCGTTCCCACAAGCCTGCTCATTTCTAATCTTCTTCTTAGGTGATGTTGAGAAATATCCCAAACAAGGTCGACCAAGCCATGTTAAAGAGCATCGTCGATGAGTCCAGCTTCGGAAGATATGATTTCATGTACCTTCGAATTGACTTCTCGAACGACTGCAATGTCGGCTACGCTTTCATCAATTTTGTTGATCCTATGGACATCATCGAGTTCGTCCTCGCTCGCTCAAACCAAAAGTGGCATCGATTCAAGAGTGATAAAGTTGCAGAAGTCTCCTATGCAACCATTCAAGGCAGAGACTGCTTGATTCAAAAGTTTCGCAACTCTTCTGTTATGCTTGAGCCTCCCCACTACAGACCAAAGGTAGTTCTATCAATAATTGCAATCGTCCCACATATAACTGACAAATTGACGCAGCTCTTTCTAACTCACTCCGATGGACCTAATGTTGCCGGTTTGGAAGATGAATTTCCTCCATCTGACAATGCTTCCAAGCTCAAGCGAAGCTGCGAGAATGCGGAGCATGTTGGTAAGTAATCATCTAATCGTCTTTCAAATTGGCACTTTTGCTAAGACTTTGAAGGGCTTTTCGCACCTAGTGCTGGCCAACACCTACGTGATGAGCAACGTCGCCGCCGCTCTCAGTACGATCGAGGTACAAGCCTTGCAGAACGTGAGGAGTATGGCTTTGATGACGACGAGGATGATCTTCATCGCAGCCCTTGTGCTCAAGGCTTCTCACCACACTGTAAGATGGCGTTCCTTTACCTCCCTTTTCAGATTAGTTTACCCAGTATTTTCGTTACTAACATTCCCTAGATTGAGTAGTTGGACTTTGACCATCCCTTCAAAAGTCATCCATACGATCTGATGTCAATTTCATGCTACCCACTTTGGTTTCTGCCGGCTAGCTATACTCTTGTCAGATGCCATCTTTTTCTGGTCTGTTGATTTGCACCAATTTTAACTCACTTGGGGAAGTTTGGGTCAGCCACACGACAAGCCTCATATGGTTTACATTTTGAAGCAGATTGGACGAACCATCTAGTTGACTGTTTCTATTTCTCTTCTTTACACGGAAAAGTTTATCATATTGCTACATATGAACTTGTTTCTTGCGACACCAGAATTCTTTGCTTATATGAACTACTTTGGCGGTTACATTTGTGGTGGCTTCATGGCCCCGGTTTTGAGCCTAGGTACAACTAGCTTTTGACAATAAAATAGAAGAAATTTTTGCTACCTGTTGATTCAGTCCCTTCGTATGATCTTAGGTATGCTTTGTTATCATTCTTGAGTGAAATTGCCATCACCATGCATTGAATTGACTTAACTTCGCATAATTAAAACTGCCGTCCCAATGGGTAGGGTCTTGAATATGAACGGGATAGTGGTGATGTATATACATGTGGAAGGAAGAGGGAAGAACGTTGGGATATCATGGAGAAATAGATGAGTTTGGTATCATGTGTGGGATTGGTTGGTGGTGTTATTTTTGGGATGCTTCTGATTACGAACTCATGGCTAGAACAACGGGTTAACAAATCCACTGGTGAACTCAGAGAAACGTCTTTACTTAACAAAAAGGTGTCAGCAACGCTCCGCAAATTTTGCAGAAACATGAATTCACCGAATATTCCTTGCATTGTCGGTTCATCCAGAGTGAATGCCTTCACAGACAGCCGCAAATATTCCCTCGCACACTTCGCATTGCCTCAACATCAAATCCCCCATGACGATTGTTGAACTTGTGCCTGATCCTTTACAACTTCTACTTTTTTCGAGCAACCAAAGTTGCCATTGGTGACCTCCATATTACGCCACGCTTTCCCATTTCGACAGCCTTCTTCCGATACAAATACGCGGCCATCTTCGCTTCTTCGTCACTCAATCCATTCCGAGACGATAGCAATTCTATGATCAGCGCTTTGGCGCGCGATTGCCACTCAATTATCAGGTCATTTATTTCTGGTTTCTGATAGGGTGCGAATGTGTGGTCAGTCACATGCACATCTTCCACGGGTAGATTTTGAAGTGTCTTTTCTACGTCGTCAGGTGGATCGTAGGAAAATCCTTGGTCGCCCCAGTATTTGAACATCTTGTCTACCCCGGCTTTCCACAAGGGCTCGCTTTCATCAGCGGAGTGTGTTATCTTGAGGCCATTGCAGTAGGACATGTCGGTCCATTGGAGATATCCACCGGGTTCTGTGTTGGTTAGTTACGGGTTGTTGGTGTGGATGTGGAGGTTGAGAATGCTTCTCCTTACTGAGTAACTCGACGAGATTCTCTACAACGTCTTTGATCTGTTCGACTTTCAGGGCGAGCACGACGAGTCGTATATGCACGACATCGAAGGTACCATGGTATTCCTTAGGGAAACTCTTCGTCATATCCCATAATACAAACTTATTTTCCGGAGCAGGATTTTTGGGAAATTGGTCAGGAGAAATGTCAAACCCTACTGTCTCCAGGAGCTTGTATCCTCCGTTTGCAAATTCCTCGGCCAATTCTCTGAGCCAAATGCTGAGTAAGAGTCAGTATTGAATTTGGTAATCTAAAGGAACAAGGCTATTGTACCCGGTACCTGTTGCTATATCTGCTACTCTGGATACATTTTGCTTGGGGATTTGGGGGTCAAGGACGTGTCCATCTCTGATAATCCTGATGGTGTTGCTCTGTCGGTCTAGCCTGGGATATGTTAGTACGTGCGATAAATCAGATCATCTCTTGAGATTCACACCTGTCTCTCTCTTCCTTGTCTCTTCTATTAAGCAAGTAAAGTTCCTGATCCGGTGATTCTATCTCAACCGTAGTAACTGTGGTAACTGGCAACTTGGCGATGGTAATCACCTTCTCCACCGCAGCAATTTCCATTTTCAATGCGAGTGGCAACGAGTAGTCTGTGTAGATATTTTTATAGTTTGAATTCTGACACCACAGATAAGCATCGACCTAAAACTCCAAAAAAGTACTTTCAGATAGAATGCCAACATCATAAATAAGAAAGCTTAAGTCTTTTTATGATAACCTTCGATACCGCATGGCTCTCAGTACCCTTCTTCATCACATGGTGTGGAAAGAGGACAAGCTGACTACTAACGAATTCCGACACAATGGCTATGTTCCATTGCAGGACACACGATTTTCAGCTGTCCACAGTTCAATCACGAAGGCGGGTTTAGCGAAAAGAGGCAAGACAAGCGATGGTATCCCTGCGTATACGTAGGAATTTCCAACTGCCGAAAATTTGATATTGTGGAAGGAAAAAAAAACAGTCTGTGGAATCGGTATCGCAGGACGGCTATTCAATACGGAGAATCTCAATCTGATTGAGTAAACGTGCCGACGAGGCTTTCGGGATTCGGTGATGCAGGGTTTAGTGCACCCCACACTTGCTCCCAATCACGTTGTGTATCTTGACTAACATACCGTTGAAACGGCTGAGTAATGACTGCTCATATGAACATTATTGTATCTACTTATCAGTTAAACTAGTCCGAACGTAGCGAGGTGTAATTCAGGGTTCACTTTATAAACCTATAGCAGCAGGTCTCCGCGTCACTACGCTATACGCATTCGGACCAGTAGCGGCGACGGCATTCGTAATCTCTCAGTTGCTATCTATTTTCACCTCCCTGGAAGTAAGCTTCCGCGCTATATTTTGTATTGATAATCTGGGGGAACTGAGTAAGTGCAACGGACGCACAGTATGACGGACGCACAGTGTAACGGACACGTAGTGGCATGTGCAAGTTCCTCTTAAGAATAGGCTCTGAATGATCTCAGTTTGTAGTTAGCTGATATATAAACGCCCATTCTGACACTTCGAACGTGAATCTATGCATGTGATCCAATAAACATGTGGAGCACATGAGGAAGCCCGATTACAATATTTCACACGTAGTATTACCCAGGTGGTGATAAACGTAATCGAAAGCATTATTGCATGCATGCAGCTGAAATTTGGGGGGTATTGCAACCTCTTGTTAGAGGAGCAAGCTTAAAAAGCTCGCATGCAATAAGTACGAATACGATAAAGAGCTGGCTGAGCACGGAGCTCAATATGAGAACTTTTGTGATGGAAAAATATCATACGGACTCGCAAGAGGAAGCAGTTTCAAGATGCACATCATGTATCTAAGAGTGCTCCTAACACAATGAAGCTGTCTGACCTTGTGGCGTTGTGTCATTGTGAACTCTGTAGCCTTTTGCTCTTCGATCGGAGCCTTTAGTGTCGACGACTACATTCTTCACAATAGCTTCTCTACCACATCCATCGTAGCCAGCAGCACGTGATCGTCTTCATCTATCTAGCTTGGCAGGTAGGCGTGTAAGGCCTAAGAGCTGGAGAGCTAGGTGTTTTGTTAATAGGCTGGACAGTGTACCACATTGTGTTGAGTATCAACCCACTGGGTATGTATTGGTTGATAATATAGCCACATCGAGTATAAGATATCTGGTGAAGAGACGTACGTCGGGCCTGAGAGATGGTCGGTTTGTGGTAGTCCCGCAGGCAGTCAAGTTTCAAGCATTGATGTTTAATCGAGACTTTCGTTTGTTCTTCTGAGACTATCACTATCTGAGTAGAATGGCCAGTGTGAACTTGCCGCCTTTGTGGAATATTTATTGTGCATCCCTTTCCCCGAACGATAGAAAATTCGCTAAAGCACAATTGGATGCTAACGCCGCGTTTCTAGAAGACCAACTTTTGTGGTTAGAACGGCTTTGTCATCGTGATTGAGAGGTATTTACACCATGTGCTCTTGATCATATAGAGCTTTCTATAGTCTGCCCCGTCACTCGAGTTTAAAGGTTGCGAGTTAGCCTCAGTCCTCTCCGTTATATCATCTCACTCGAAATGATATACTCATCCCTTACATCAACAAACATGATCATTCACAAATCTCCAAGAGCTATAATCACGAAAATCACCATAAAACTGCCACATATTTGTACGATATGTTGTGTTGGGATCGACGATGCCACCCACTATCATCTGTGCTCGCTCAATCCATTACCCTCGGGGCATCTAATGCAGAAAAATGATTGCAAAAACAAATTGGTTATTGGTTGTAGGGTGATCAAGATTTTAGGATTGGCTAACGCTACTCAAAAACGACTCCATGCAAGGCGTAATATTTAGTGCTGTCATGAGAGCTTTTATCTAAACAGACGTGCACGCCTTCCAGTATGCCCAATGCAGCCTTGACCATGACATTCCGATCCCCATTACATCAAACCGCTTCATTGCCCATTCAAACTGTTGAAGGGAGTCGGCTAGATTATTTCTATTCTCGTGAGAATACACGACATACTTGGCACTTATAAGAATTGCAGCGTCGAAAGTGCGTCGTTTTAGACATTAAATCCTACGAAAGAGGATATCGAACACGGCCCTTTGATAGCCTAGAACTTCAAGAGTAACTCTGAACGCTAAAGCTCTGCTGGATTCAGGTAACATTCAAAACTTTTAAGGGATGACACGCAGATGATTCGTGCTCGAACAATAATCAAAGTGGGATATTGTTTGTTTGGTAGAGCCATAAGCGAATGTCAGACTGGCTGTAGTCGCGAACAACACTATCAAATGACATGACGATGGAATGTTTGAGGGAGTTCAAGGTAGAATTGTACTCCGGTGGTGAAAATTGGAGAGTGATACTGAAATATTGAAAGAACAACACTGGGAAGAACTTTACATCTTCCGACAATCCAAGCGCAGCGTTTCTAAGCATAGAAAAGGATGAACTATTCCAACTCTTCAGATTATCTCGGAAAACATCTTCATCCAATGGATAATATCGATGGCTAACTTCTCGGAACAAAGTCTCAAGGAAGCTTCCGATAACTACTTTGAAGGAAGTTGGCGAATTAAGTTCTTGTACTTCTCTCTTGTCTGTCGATATCAATGGAAACTTTGGTAAAGGGGGACTAGGCTCCGTGTTGTGGCTCTATATCATTTTCGAGATACCAAGCGTTGTGCTGTTATTCCCATTAGACTTTGCAAATTCAAATGCGCCGACCTGAGACATGGGGCATGGCTCAAGCTCTATGACTTCAGATGACTCTTTGTTGTCGAATGAGACATTTATACTTTTCCCCAACATTCGCCACTTTTTGCTAATTTCTTTTCCAAAATGGCATGCCGATTGCTCGTTTTGAACAGGACAATTAGAGCAAGGAAATGAGTGATCGCACTATGACTTGTTAATACTAGAAATAGCATTGTGCCTGCTCTAACAACGTTTGCTTGCGCAAATATCTTCTGTGCGCAAGAACGCTTTCCTAATCCTTTTATAACGGGTCTTCAATAAACTGCGGAGTTTCGATATCAGTTCTTTCCGAGGTGTTCTGTCGCTTTGCTCTCAGCCATGACTTTGCACGGGGTATTGTGTGTCTCTACTTATTATTAAGGGCGACCTGTTGCTGGAGCTGGAGACTTGACGATACCCCTGCGCCATGGCTCACGTTCTTGCAGCCACGCAATGTAAGAATCTGTGGCATTAAGTTCCATGATCTTTTGGCAATCATCACACCAAGTGGCGGACAAGCAGACTTTGTTTGATTTGCCGTATATCCTGATCTTTCCTATCGTTCGGTCCCGTAACTGCAACGGTCGTCATCAAAATCGACTGGGCCGTCTCCGTGATACATGTTTCTTTCTATAGCCGACGCCATTTCTTCATACACGGTTATAATTTCCCATATTCAAGAAGAAGTATCGGATGATTTCCAGATGTGCTACGAATAGATTCGTTTCGACTTCGAATTCTTGGAGCGGAATAATTTGTCCTTGGGCGGAGATATTTCGGATCAAGATAGGGCTACGATTTTCCCAATGAGGAGTTCCTAGGGGACTGAACCCCACTCACTTCAAACACCATCGTCAAAACTTCAGACAACAAACACGAGATTTTCAATTTCTTTACTTCCTTTCGTCCAAAATACCTTGGCGCTGGTTTCAACGTTGCCATCCTACTGCAAAATCTGGTCTGATTATTTGCCGTTAATCTATTCAAAGCTCATTGCCGCTCAAAGTCCCATCTTAACAGTCCCTCCTTGGCAGCGGGTCAGACGTCTTGCATTCTTTACTTATCAGGATTATATCTTACTATTCTTTCAATTCTTAAAACTTTGGGCAGAAGATGCGAGGTAGTATCCTTGCGTCCTGTATCACAATCTTCTGTCGAGGCAACGAAGAGTCTTTTGTATCTAAGTTTGGAGTCGAAGTAAGCTTGCTTTGACTTCCAAGATCTGTCATCTGAAAAATCTGATACGGCGAACATCTGAACAATATGATACAACGAGCGTACAGGCATGAGATGACGACCTTGGGTTGTTTCTGAAATCGTTTTCAATGGGTGGGAATTAGTTCCTATTCTTGCTCAGTACTGAAAAAGTGCCGACCTCAGTGACAGGCAGGCAAAAATATTCCTAAGATCCACGTTGCCTGCAACAGATTTTGTAGGAGAATCGCATTATTATTCAGGAGGCGATATGAGCTATTACCCATGACGAACTTGTATCGTGAAGTTTTGCTAGTACACAGTTCTTAAAAGGCAGGAGAATTTTCCTTTTTACCGTTCGTACATCTACATCCGCATCTCCAGTTGTGTTCGCAATTCTCTCTTTTTCATTACACTTTAGACTCTTTCAATTCTGTACAGGATCCGGGCGATTCTCCTATAATCTAACTCTTATTCATTCATTTCTTAGTGCAGGACACCTTCCTTACCAACAATATGTATACTTCTATTTTATTTCAAGCGGCATTATTGTCCGTCGCTCAAGCCCACGGTGTTATCCTTGCTGCTCAGGGTATCGCAGGATCCCCCGCAAGTGTTGGATTTAAAGGTAAACTCTCAATCTAAATTTCCCCATATTTCGGGACATTAATCTCATTTACTTTGCTTAGTCGACGATGCTATCGCAAGAAATTGTACCGGCATCAGTCCTTGTCAACAAGACACAACCATTATTCGTGATTCCGAAATCAAAGCCAACATCGTCAATGAATGTGGCCGTACGGAACTGAGCGGTAACATTGATGTAGGAGAAAGCACCGAAAATGCTCTCTCCGCCAATGCGGTCACAAAAGTCAAAGCCGGTACACTGATGACCGTCACCATCCATCAAGTCAACGCAGATGGAGCCGGCCCCTACACCTGTGATCTCGACCAAACTAGCAATGCTGGTGTAATTTCTCAAAATTTAACCGTCACCAATAACGTACCAGGAGTCAACGGACTATCCCAAGCCAAAACTCAAGACTTCAACATCACCGTTCAAATGCCCGACAACCTTGCCTGCACTGGTGCTTCCACTGGAAATATCTGCACCGTTCGTTGCCGTAACAATGCCGTTGCTGGTCCCTTTGGCGGATGTTTTGCTGTTCAACAAACCGACGTTGCTGCTAGCAATAACAGCGCCAATACTATCTCTACCGCACAGACACTCAAAGCAATCGAAGCACAAGTTCAAGAAAACAACGTTGACCTCCCCGTCGCTGTTGCCGCTAATCAAGCTGCTGGTTCCGCTGAAGGCGTAAAGGGTTTCAAAGGTGCTAATGGTATGTCAATCCCAATCTCACAATGAAAACATACAACTAACAAAACCAACAGCCCTTCTCAGTGCTTCCATAACATCCAAAGCAGCCCCTGTCATGACCCTCGCTGTAGAAAATGTAGGCGTCAACGCAGCTGTTGCATCTACAACCGCAACCTCGTCCACCTCATCTGCAAAAGCAACCGCAACCACTGCCGCGAAAGGGAACGGCAAAGGAAATGCGAATGCTAAGGGCAACGGAAATGGAAATGGAAACGGAAACGGAAATGGAAGAAATAATAATAATAAGGCAAGAGGATCGAGTTTGAAGTGGGCCAGTAGACTATTTGCGGCTGATAGCTGGGAAGAGCCTTCGAACTAGACTTTAGTGGTGCTATATAGTGGATATCAAGTAGAAGATGGGAATAGATACCGGAGCTGCATGTCAAGAGATACCTATTTCATGAGAATGGAAGATGCTTTTTTTTAATGTATATAAATAGATTTGGAGGGATAACTTTGGAGCATGTGTAGATGATCTGTGGACGAATGAATTTGAAGATTGAAAGATTATTTGTGCTCCACGCATTGCAAGTGGATCGAATATGCTTGTGAAGGAATAATATCTTGGAACTCGAGTGCGTTACAATGTACCCTCTTGCCTAGCCATTGATCATGTATAACTCTAGATTGTACTTATAGTAAAGTTAAAAGACACAAGCCATTCCAAAAAGTGCATAATACATACATAACATTGCATCGTCTTAGACACCCGCAATGTTCGGTTGCTACACGTGGACGGTAGCTCTTGGGTCTTCGATCCCTTCTCGATCTATCTAAGCTACATTCTGAGCCTTCTTGTCAGAACATTTCGCCCGTTCTTTTCCTACGCTGTCACTGGTGCTATGTATCCATCCAAATACAGCAACCGCCTGCATAACGCACTTTCCTCGACACATCATACATGAATCTAATCCGTCTTGTCATTTCACGAGCTCCTCAGACACATCATAAAACAGCACAGTTTCAACCATTCAACCAAGCTAAGGTAGGTAGATAAATAGTAAATTCGTAAAGTAAGGTAGCCCTAAGTTTTTTTTCTTCATCATCATCATAAATGTAAGAAAATATATCCGTAAGTCATCAATCATAATTTCGAGAAAATCAATCGCCGCCCAGAAGAAGCGCGAGCCCCCAATGCAACGCTCACTCATAACATCATGTTTATGTTCATGACCCACCCACCATCTCAAACGCTCAAACAGGTTTTCCTCCATGCAATGCATCGCTATCCTCCACAAAGAGTGTAACCTCCGTCTTCACCACCTGCAACAATCGCACCATGCAAAACCCACCCACTGTCTTCCCCTCCCATTTCCCTTGCCACTCGCTTACTTGGTCACTAAAAACAAGCACTCATTCACCACAACGCAACCACCCATCTTCCAATCTCCAAAGGCGAAACATAGAGGAAAGTTGCCTCTCCGTAAAGACCGTGTACAGGAATATCGAGTCGCCTCATTTTCTCCACGAGATTCCGGTGCTGTGATACCCAAGAAAATCGTGGCCCCATTCGTCATACACAATAGTATTTTGCAATAGTATTTGTATCTTGTAGATATTGTAGATTCTTGATCATTTCGCTCCAAACAAAACTAGGGTTCATGAGAAAGCAAGGAAAATATAAAAGAGTAAAGGAAATTCGTGCAATTCGTTGATCTCATAACGATTTGAATGAATGGATGGATGAAAAATGAGTATATGGAAAAATTCGTCAAGGAAGTCGTTAATAGCAACGTGCCAGTGGAATATTCTTTCCTTTTGATAATATGCCGCCCGCAATGGTCCGTTTTTGTCATGAATAGTCGTAAGTCGTAATTTTTCATTTGCCTCGGGGTCCCTGCTGTATCGTTTCATGTATAGGCGGGTAGTACGCAGTGCATCGCACTGCACCAACATGGATTTGCCGGCAGTCACTTCTTAACTGCCGACAGTCATTGGGTATCTGATGTCTCTATTTTCCGATTCGGAAGATGTGCTCGAGGAGCTGCTACTGAGCGTCACGGAATGTTGCCGCTGACGATCATTTCTCTTCTTGTTGCGGCTGGCTGTCTCGTTGGCAGGCAATCCTTGGATGACGCCATTACGAGCCAACATCCCTCCATTAACTGAGGACTGACGGCAAACCATAAAGGCCTGTGTGGCGGCATTCTCTTGAGCCAAGGCATCGGTTTGGTATGCTAGATCTGTTTGGTACTCCTGTCCATTGACGAGAACGAGACAAGTGAAGCCTTGTGCGTCGCGGTACGTCTTGTACTGGGGACCTTGCCAGCCTCGTCGACGGCACAAATCTGTCTACATGTCAGCGGGTAGACTAGGGATTGTGTTTCACAATTTGAATTCTGAGAGTGAATGTAACGCTGGCGTTCATAATATTGACCCCATCAGGAATAGTATATCCATTGGGGCGTGTTTGGTAGCGCAGCGGGATTATGGATCCCAAGAAGACGGCAACAGATGAACATAGTGAGGCGATCAACTTCGCCCTCTTTTGATACAACGCCGGCCAAGGTAGGGTTATATCAAGAAGCCCAATCGAATACAAATTCCCACTGAGGTGATGAAGAAAGAGTTCCGAACTGATGAACCAACGTACTCTCTAAATATGCCATGTAGAACCCCATTTTGGTATTCTTAAGATGTCAGAGTGTGATCGGATCCCCAAGACAGAAGGTATGCCCGTCGTCTGAAGTGTGGTAAGACACCCCGTCCTCGATCGATGTCAGGCAGTGAGTCTGCCTTGAATTCAGTTAAGTGCCGAACGCTACAGATCTGACGATATGGATGCAATTGAGCCCAATGTTTAAGGTATACAGGGAAATATGCACACACTCAGTGCCGTGTATGTGAATACAATGATGTATGGATAGTGTTGTGGTGTTGAAGAATAAGGCTGACTATGATTGAGTGGATGTTCTAGGGGTTCTGTGCAGGACTTTCCTTCATTAATGGCGAGACATGTGTGATTTATTGCAGAGTCTAATGGCTAGCGTTGAACAAGGATTATGGAGTGATTTCCCGTAGTAGAATTGAGAAGCTGTTTAGATAGGACAATGGCTTGAACCATCTGCAAGTCATGAATGCGGCTCTTTGGATATGATGGCGAGCGATGTGTTGGCGTGTGCCGTTGCCAGTGATAATATATCAACATAATTAGGCAAACTCCACCACAGCATGGGAACGCATAGAAGCGATGATCTTGGATAGCTTGAACGTACCAAATCTCCGTTCTGAGAAACGTCTGCAGATATTGAAATTGTCGATGCAGCGGGGTGGCAAAAAGAGCTCGCGAGATACCTTGTCCCACTGATCCGGACAAAATATGGGAACATGCCATTACCTTACCATGGGGGTGAGTAAAAAGTTTGCGGACGGCGAGCAGAGAGAAAGAGCCAAGACTCAATGGATACTGTAGCATTATGGATGGATGGCAAAAAAGATGAGTAAATCTTCAGCAATTACGGACTTTTTCCCAGAGAGATCCGCTGGGTTGGCCACTAATGCAAAGAAATCGATGGCATTACAAAAGTACCATGGGTCCAGATGCAAGAAAAACGTCAATATTGCTCGCTAGGTCAGGGACACAATCCTCCAGAAATTCATCTAATTGTACCTACCATCTACCGATACATTGATATGGAATCCTTTGACCCCAAAATGGCTTGTGCTTTCCTTGAAATGGTGCCATTGAGTGCTTGTTAATAACAAATGTGGAAAGAGAGAAGGCGTTTCCTGTTCTCGGGATATGTCTCTATTGCCCCGCACTACCACGGTACATTTGGGGTCGTAAAGGAGAGACGAGAGAAAGAGACAGAGAGATCGCAACAAGCAGCGCGATTGACGCGGAATGACTGGAGTACGGCTTGACACGAAGTCGGTGAGCCTTCAGTGCATGAACAGTGGCTGGAATTGACCGGCCTTCACCATCGAGTATTGTGCTTCAATATTTGTGATAGTTGATTCGCGAAGGGATCAGAAAAAGATGCGAGGCAAAAATCAGCCAGGTCTACTACTAACCGTAAACAAGGTTGTGGTGCGTATGCTTGATGAGTTGGCAGTGCGCTTGACATCTCGATAGTAATGATTATATGCCGTTGAAATTGAAAATGGTATAACGGTAAAGTATATTAGCAAAGCGTGAAGATACCGTAGATCTAGAAGTTAACGAGTCGCTGGTCGGATGTACTCTAGATGTATGAAGTGTGTAGACGACTCTAGAGTTTGAGGTTGGAAGGAATAAGTTTGGGAACATTATTCGTTGATGGTTCGTGGAAATAAAGGCTCTTCCCCTTGATCCCTCCATGGAACAATCAAACACCGAGAATGTCAAACTACACAAACAACCTGATGCAGCACAAAGCACGATAAATAATCTGGTTAATCGTACTATCTTTCGAAATATCCAGAATTACCAGCTTCCTCTTTGGATAACTGTTTTCATGTATTTAGCAAGATTATGGGAAGGACCGTCGCACCGTCCCGTTCTGAAGATTCGACCGTTACATTGACCAGGTACTTGGGGGACATTTTTCACACTTGAGCCATTTGCAGACTTCCCATTGCAATCGAGCGAGCATATGTACCAAGTAAGAATCCTGCAGATTTCAATCGCCATTGATGATTGATCATACCGAGAATCCTACCGTTTGGTACGAATGCAAGCTCGGGGACATTAGAATACGGCCGTGATAAGTTGATCTGACATGAAAGAAGACGCATCGAGATTTGAATCGTTCGAATTTGCATCATCTACAAGTTCAACTTCCTCTCGTTTAACCCAGACCTAGCTTCCGTTCTATTGACCAAAATAGGTGGCGAGTCGGAAGAAATTGCTCGAGGGAAGTAATCGATTCGTAAATACGCGATGTGGGTATATGATACAAAAAAAGTACAAGACAGTGGAAATGGCCTGCATGTTGCAGCTGTAGCAGTTCTATGCAACTAGCGAGTAAGTGAAGGGGTTCTCTCTTTCTCCTCTTGCGACGGAGAGGGGAAATCATCCTGTACCTAGGTACCTTAAGCAACGAAGTGGAATCAAAATGCATGTGCGGACAACAATTACTGGAGCTGGAACTTCTACATACAGTATCTAAAGTACAGATCAACAATAGTATCTATCTCCGAAGCTCCCCCAAAGTCGGGAACCCTCTCGGATCCTGGATCCATTGATACCGGTACCATGATACGACATGTCCTCAAGAGTCCAACACAACAACACACACAACACACGCTTCACATGGTCGACCTAACATGTATCGTGTTGCCATATCCACTCCTCACTTGTACAAGAATAACAAAGTAGTTGGTGGTACCTTGCGGTGAGCTCATGACGATTCAATGAGACCGAAAACAGTTGGTAGAACCCGAGAGAACCGACCAATCTTCAATGTGGGGGGGGGGATGACCTCGACCACCAGTTTTCCATTCGATCTTCTTGTTATCCCGATAAATTGGCGAACCATGAGAAAAGAACTTCCCCAAAGCATCCACTCTCGGTCTCCACTTTCCCACCAGTCTAGTAAAAATCTACTCGGTATCAAAACGGAATAAAACGCGAAGGGAGACCTTCATGCACTTCATGCAACTTACCAAGGAGCTACAGTACCTAGCAATATAGTCTCTTTATGATCTATCATATGAATTTCATGTGAAGAGAGAGTAGCAAATCCTGCGTTCTTTTCCGGAATTGAACGAGCAGTTCAGTACGACGTATCTCGTAACTGCCACCTATATTGCCATTGGGCTTAATGTATCTCACAAACGCCGCTTGCTTTTAAATCAACACAATTTTCCAGTCACGTTCAAATGTTGACCCTGTTGGCAACAAAGAAGGAAGGACAACAATCAGGCCATTCTCAAGCTCAGCCACCGGGAAAATGGAAAACCCAATTGGTTGGTTGGACTTAACTAACGCATCGTTGAATGTGTCTCGCGGGAAGATAGAATATATACATCACGTGATATGTAAAGCCCACTCCCCCTGGTGGCCGACAAAGTGTGAAACTGGCGCCATCTATATGTGCAGACTTTTTATCCCATAAATACCAATCCCGAGCCAATGTAAATTCAGCCCATATATTCAGAATGTTGGTACGTTTTAAAAGGTCCCTTTTGAAGCGAAGTATGCCCGTGTCTCCTCAGCAACGCCTTCTGGTATCACGAAAACCGGGTGGAGAGTCCCCACCCTATCCTCTTCATCATATATCTGTGTTGTCTCAACATAAGGCTCGGCCGTCCATTGATACGGTGAAACGAGCGTTCCACTCGATTCCGTTTTCTGTGCAGACGTGTTGAAATGCCACTTGTGCTGTGCGGAACTAAGACCTGCCAAAACATAGCATGTGTGATACGAATCAGAGCGACTATAATAGAAGATCAGCATTCATGTGGAGCGGAAAAGAAGAGATCGGCTCTTCATGCTTACTGGCTGGGCTTATCCCTCAATCCACCCCGACTTCCTGTGTCCTGACAACAGCAGAGGATGTACCTGATCAAACCGTCGCGGCTGTAGAGATTTACCGAATCTGGATTCGAGGATGGCCCTGTTTGAGTTTGCTGCGTTGGACCTTCAAGGCACGCTTCTAATAAAGGCCAGCATCCTCCAACACAATGGGAGTAGCACCCGTCGACTAACTTATTCGTGCGACCTGAGAAGCCGCCTTCCGGCGCATATTGACGTGCTGATAGCCATGATATAAAGCCGGGTACGTCAAGATACCTAGATATGTGTTAGAATAGTGATTCGTGGATGAATAGATATGCAATTTTAACCTACTGAGGTATCGTGATGTGTGGTTCACCTAAAATGCACAAACAGCCTAATGCTAAGAACGCATACGCGCCATGGGCTTCGACATTAGGTCGAGCACCTATACCGCCCTCAAATGTTTGACCTATTCTATTAGCACAAGTTTTAATTTCTTCTTTGTTTCGAACATACATCTTGAGATCCATTCCGGAAGTCCATCGATGAAAGTGGTATAGTTTGATGATCTCGCGGGAGCATCTTGGGGAAGATCGAGAGGTAAACTCAGGAGTGTAATAAGAATCAGAGCACAATATGCACCACTTTGAAAAATATCAGTTACCCGTCCTCCATCGTCCTACTTTCGGAAGGCTTACCGAATATCTTCCTCGCCACCCACAGCCATTCTAAACCCCCCAGTAGACATCTTCAAGCTACCTAGCCATTTCCACATTGCTCTGCGATCAATGATATCCAAAGCTTCTTGCCCACCTACCATGGAAATCGATAGAATGTTTGCGTAGGTAGTGGCCAAATGTGACATCTGACCATTTCCTCCACCAAACCCTCCAGTCGCATTCTGTATGGGTCGACATGTTGAAATGATTTTTTGTCGATATGATGATACGTCTTCTCCCAGGGTCGAGAGACCAGCTAATGCCCAGTAGAACATCCATGGTCTGCTTGCATCAGCAGCGACGTACGCCGAGGGCAACTTTTGTAGATTCTTATGAAGGAACTGAATGTGCTTTTTTCGATTCAGATGTGGAACCCCATATGGATTGTAAGTCAATCCAGCTTCTTTTCCCGAAAGAAAAGGAAGACATTCTTGAATGGTTTGATCTTGAAGATGAGATGTCTGAGTCTGCAACTGATCGTGGAGTAGGGGGTACTCCGTGAAGGTATCGGGAATCATATTTATAAAAGCCTCCGCTGTGATTGGTCGGGATGAGCCGTAAACAATATCTTCATCAGTTTCAGCCTCAATATCTGCTTGCGATGAAGAAGATTCTTGTATAATAAAACCGGGTGTTTGTGCTTGATTTTCTAGTGAATCATCATGTAAAAGCTGATCTAGTTTGCTGGAAGGAGATGGAGATGAAGACTTTTTATTCGAGCCCTTCTTCTCTTCCATTGCACGTCGATTGAACTTCACACTATGGTGAGGCTTCTTTCCTTTGATGATGAAAGTCATGTGGGTTGGATGTTTTTTGTCTAAGATTCAAGGAATACAATGATCTTCCATTATGATTCGCTATTGATCTTTACTATTGTTTTACTTATTGATGCTTCGAGGTTGACCAGGTCAGTGCTCGCTTACAAAAATTCTTACCACAAGAGCCAAAGAAGGCTACCAAAGCCTGAAATGAAAGTCCATCTTTATCTTTATCAAAAATCTGCATTTGGTTGAATTTGTACCATTGTCGATATAGAATCTTTGTGTTCAACATGCAATTGAAGATGCAATGCAAGCAACGTTCCATACGTCTTCTACGATTGTTCCAAAGATCCAAAATGTAATACTGTTGCAACACATTTACATTTGCATTCGCATTTGCATTTACATTCACGAAATGCAAGTTGCCGTAAGGCGAGACTGCAAGCAAGTTAAATCTCTCTATTTTGATAGTTGGGCTGTCATCCTTCGGCCATTGCCGACCTATGATTACTGGTGGTACAGTGCCATTTTGCCCAAAGCATGTATCTGCAGATGTTGAATGCCAGCCAGGGCTCTAATTCGTTCGGGAGCCTACTCAACTCTGCCATTTTTGTTCTTTCACTCGCAGCACATCAAATTCACATCATAAAGCACAATGGCGAAGGATGTATGTAACTTGAGGATCGTGGCAAATAGTTGTTGACGGCCCAAAGGAAGTTTTGAAGTAAGAGAAAAAGAGATTATCATACACAGAACATGAGATGACAACTCTTTTCCGACACTGACAAATCTCCAATTTCATAACAAAACGTATCACTGCTTAACATGGGGCGCGATATGCGAGGAATATGTCGGCATGCGCTGATTCGCAGAACGTTTTCGGATTGGCCAATGAAGAGATCCGAAAGGAAATTCATCCGCTGCAGGCGAGTGGTGTTGAGGCGTTTTTGCATGAATTTCGATATGCAGCTATCGGAGGGATAGGCCGTTCTATTAGAGGATAGGATACGAGGAGTTTTTAATCAAGAAGCCATCGTGGGTTACACTGCTTGGATAACACCTACTCAATCAATACATTTTGCACATGAAAGTAGGTATTGGTGCCAAGTTAATGATGAAATTGCGAAACGATGAGGGGAAGGAGGGGTGGAAATGAGGGGCATAAATGTTAATCGCATATGGCGGCTGTTCGTTGATTGCTTTTTTATCTTATCATACAATCTTCGTACCTGGTGGTGTCTCAGATCTCGTTGGCACGTTGTCAAGGTCCACCAGTAATTCATCTATGTGGTGCGAATGTAGACACATATTGTACCAGACAGGATAGTTGAGATATTCTCAATCCGAAGTTGTTTCGATAGAAGGCATTTGTGAAATGCCGGTAGATATCTAGTTAGGTACGGGAGGGTGGTACAAGACGAACGTAAGCAGCATAGCGTTAATCATTGATGAAGATCATCTATTATCACTCCGATAAGAATTGATTGCGGTTGAGGTTGAATTGAGTTTATTGCAGGATGACGGGATCCCCTGGTTCACTGCTACCTCAATGTTGCATCTCTGACGCCGCCTTCGTGTAGAACATATGGAAATGAGATAGAAACTTACAGTCGATGGACGGTCAGAATCCTCATTTGATTACTGTACATGTAAGTAGATGAAATGGTGGTCACCATCTTACAATATTCTTCCAGGTCCCATCACCCATACACAGGATAACTGGCCGGTTCATACATTCAGAGTTCTTGTAGAGTCAGTTCTTGAGGTTTGACAACGCTTGAAACAAAGTTTAGACCGAATTGGACTTTTCTGGATTGTGATAGCTCGGATGCTAAGCTCACTCTACCCTCTCGGGTCTAGGCGAAAGATCTGACATGCCGAAGCCAAAAAGAGAGACGTGCACTCAACAAACGAGGGGATTTTGAAGAAATTTGAGAAAAAACTTCGTAGGGAGAGGCAGAGAGGGTCCAGGGGACTATCTTATCATCTTTGGCGTCGTAGATGTGGGAAAGGGTTTAAAAAAAGTATATCAAACTCTAATGGTAGGATAGATCCGAAAGATATTGATTGGCAGAGCAACTATTGAGTCAAAATGGAGACCTCAGCCATCTCAATTGGAGATTCAAAAATCTCTAGTCGGATGTCCAGAACCTTTTCTAGCAATCGCCACTGTAATCATTCGATCTCGTCTACTCCGTCCATATAGCGTTCGGGAATCCATTTCATGATTTGTTGTTCAGCAGATTTGCATGTACTGTACGGAGTACTATTTATTGACAGGTGTTGTTCTTGACTCAAATTAGTGGTAAGTAGGTAGGGAAAGCCTAGCACCCGCTATTATATAGCCATTGTTTTAGGTACTGCGCCGCTAATTCGAGCATCCGTCGTAACTACTCACAGGCTATTTCTCCACTTCCCTAACTTCCAGCCCCTCTTGAAAAATAGAGGGTTAACTTACAGTGGGAGCCCACTAGGTATCAAGCTACTCTGAGTCTTAAGACTCCTTCCAATCACTATTGCTTGTTATTTTCATGGGTGAGCCCTGAAAAATACTCTGTCTTCCAGGGACTTCTCCAAAATCTACCATAGAAATCGAATCCATTGGACACATGACTTCTCTGCTCGCAGTAGTCTCATGCTGCCCCATGCAGTAAGAAGACGCTTGTGGTTCCAGCCGTCACACCTGATTCGGCGATGGCTTGCCAGTGGGCTCAAAATGGCTGGGGTCGTATAAGTTTGCCGAAATCCCACACCGCTCCTTATGTGGATCCTACCCTCACCCTACGAACTTCTGCTACCAATAGGCCACACACCGACTAACATCGTGAGGTTTTCCTCTTCTTCAAAGAGCGGTGTCTTCGACCCTCTTTCTTACAATACTATTGACCATTCCAACAAGTAATCCGCGACAATGAGCTCAAATCTTGACTTCTCGCCAGAAGGTCTATTAGACCTTTCGTACGAGCAACGTGACCCACGATACCAATTTACCAATATGACTACGCGCTCGACTTGGCCACTGCCGTTGGATATGGCCTCAGGAGGATCTGACGACCGACGGGAAACTTCGCCAGGACATAGTGGACACCAACAGTATCAAACCGGACATCATCATAATTCTCCCACATTATTGACAGATTGGCCGATACAACAACAACCACAGCATTTGTCACCCCAGCAACTTTCCCCTCAGCAATTGTCGCAATTTATCCCGGATAACTCGTTGATGGGACCACAATATACATTTGGCAGCCCGTACCAAACCACACCTCTCGACTATGGCTTACCTGCAACCACGCAAGCAGCTCTCGAAGCCAGTCTCCAGATGGAAGCTCCATTCAACGGACTCACACAGACGGTTGAGGCACAGGCGAATCAATGGCAGGATTGGCATGAATTCGAGTATGCGATGAATTTTACCTCGAACCATGGAATCCCAAGTATAGGACGGCAAAGTCTGGGAAGCAACTCACCGACGGGTACGTACTTGGAAGTGCTCTCGTTACCCAGTTCGAGTAGCGATCACGGATGGTCGACAGTCGATACGTACCAGGATTTCAACACCTACCAACAGGCGCAAAACCAAGCAATTTTCAACCCCGGACAAACATTACATTTGCGAAGCCACTCGGACTCATCGCAATCTGATGGTCACCAATCGATCGATACGTTTGGCAGTTTTGAGGATTTGTCAGGATACCCATATTCGCCGTACTCACCGGGCTCGGATAGCTATTTGGATGTGACGGGTGGACATAGGAATTGTTTCCACGGCGAAGCACACCACCACAACCACGACATTATCAGCCCCGCCGCGGCCGTTCCCCCGCAACCCATCCAAGCTCCATCTACGAAATCCACGGCGGCTTCAACAACCTCCAACCGTACCTCCCCATCCAACACCTCATCGCCTCCCGCGAGAAGAAACCCCGCACCCCGCAAGAGCCCCACGGCCAAAGCCACCAAACCGGTCATCCGCCGCACCTCCAACGGAAAGAAGGATGCCCCAACCGAGAAGCGCGTGGGACGAAGACGCGGCCCCTTATTACCAGAGCAGCGCAAACAGGCTAGCGAAATAAGGAAATTGCGAGCCTGTCTCCGCTGTAAATTCTTGAAGAAGACGTGCGATAAGGGCGAGCCCTGTGCGGGATGTCAACCTTCGCATGCTCGTTTGTGGCAGGTGCCGTGTACGCGTATCGATATCAAGGATATTGGTTACTTCATGAAGGACTGGAAGGCGGATTATGAACGTCACGTGGGCAGAGGTGTGTCTGTTTACAACATCAAGGGATTCTCGCAAAAGGAGGAGTTGCTTTGGATTACCCATGGATATGGATTTGCCCTGCCGATTATGGCGAGAGAGGTCTATGTGAGTGATGATAGTTGCTTTAATGTCGACTGGGTTGAGGGTGATCACGAAGAACCCATCGAGTTTGAAACTCGCACGGAGAGAATGTCTGCTGGTTCTGAAGGTGTCTCGAATGAAGCATTGTCCGAGTACCTCGATAAACACATTGATGGGCCTTTTGAAGAATTCATCGACGAGTACTTTGAGGGTACCCCCTTCATTACCGAGATCTTGAAGACTGCTCACCGCTACTACATGAAAGAGAAGGTTTCCGTCGTCCGCAAGGCATTGAAACTCGTTCTTGCCTACAACCTCACCTTACACGTTACCATGGTCGAGCAGAGAGGAGATGAGCACCCAATGGAAGGAATCATCGAAGACGAGGACTCCAAATTCAACGGAAAGGTCGTCGCTCCCGTCATGATCAATTTCCAAATCAAGTGTGCCCTCGCCGACATGTGGCGTGAACTTCAAAAGGAGATTCTCGAGGAATTATCCTCGCTATACTCTAGCGTCTACAGTGGCGACAGACTCAAGAACTGGCCTACAATCTTCATGCTTGCATCGATTCTCCTCGCCGTGTGGGAAGAAATGCAATTCGATTGTCATTACCGCGTTCCCGACCAAGCAGCCGTCAACAAATTCTGCAACGACATGGAAACCACCCCAGTAGGCGTCATCGTCGGCTTATTCCATGCGATTTCCCAGAAACTCCCTGCGTTTACCGATTGGGAAACGAGAAGACATGGTCAACTCCTCAACAACAACGTAGCCGTCTGCGAAGCCATGACTGAGATGAGAGGTCACGTAACCAAGCATGGTTTGTTCCCCCTTTCTCTCCTCTGCCCTCCTCTCCAAACCACACATACAGATAACTAACCCACCGCATCTAGAATCCTACCTCAAAACCCGACCTGACGCTAAATTTGACCGTCGCGACTTCGACTGTCTCTCCAACAAATTCCTCTCCAAACTCGTCATTCGCGCAAATTAATCCTCCTCCTCCATCGATCCCCACTTGCAAGTATATAACCTACCTACCTCCCTACCGTCCGCTATATAAACCCCTCCCTGTACAAACCAGTTACCCATCTCCGGTTTCCGGTACCAAGATAACGAATTCAATGCTCTTCATGACCACGCATGACATGATACGAAAAAAGAAAACGAATGCAGGAATATGTTTTTCCACCTTTTCTCTTTTTCTCTCTCTCTCTCTCTCTCGTAGAGAATGTTAGAAAAACGAATGAAAAGAATAATTTGTTAATTTCCTATTTTTATTTCACTTTTTTGTCAACGGCATAGCGTTTTGGTTTTTTTTTTTTTTTTTTTTTTTCTCCCTTTCTTTTCAATCTTTTATCATCATCATCATCATCATCATCCGAAGCAAACACGCAAAAAGTTTCCTCCCCAACCAACTCAACGACCCCCTTTAACGAAACAAACGAAACATGTTGATTTTTGTTGTTCCATGTATATGGTATATGTATGGATGTATGTATGTACGTATATCTGATCAGATTTTCAAGAACTGCTCTTTAAATCTCCATCTCATCATTACACACACACACATTTACATACATACATACATACATACATAGAAACCAAGCAACAAAATCCCCCCCCTTTAACGAAGATCATGGAATTTAAAGAACGCTTAACGTTTACATGTCAATGTTTTTATGTTTCTACGGACCCCCTATGTTATTTTTATTTTTATCATCTATTTATCCATCTATCTCACTGCGTTTTCTTTTCCCCCCTCTCACGGAATAAATGGATGGAGAGGTGTTCATTTTTATTTTTTATTTTTATTTTACTCTCTCATCTTATCTCATGGTCATTGTTTCTCTCGAGCGTTTATTTAAAAGAAGGCAGAAGAAATGATCGAAGTAACTGCCGAAATATGAACCCTATGAAAAGATTATTATTATGGCATGGCGTGCATTGAACTTATTTATCTCTCGATTTGTTTTTCTCTCTCTTTTTTTGTTTATGGAAAGGGGGAAATCAATGGGGCATGCGATGGGATGGGATGAAAGATGGGCGAAGAGCAATAGCGCGAGCGAGGGGTATTTTTTTTGAGCTGCGAGGGAGAGAAAGAGTATGGAGGAGGAGGAGGAGGAGGAGGAGGAGGAGGAAGTTATTGGTTGCTGGACGCAAGAAAGGCATATTTTTATACGTGGGGAGAATTTTCGGGGAGGGAAGGGTCGTAGATAAAAACACCAAAATTTAAAGCCATTTCACTTGATGAATATTTAAGATTTTTGAAGATGTTAATACTTTGATGTGCTTGCTTGCTGTATGTTTCTTCTGAATATTTAGATGTATACCTAGGATGTTGTGCAATTTAAAATTCGAATTTTGGATAGACACATGTTTGTGTAGGTTGATTGGTACTTGTTTGTATACTTGTAAAATACCCTCATTTTGTATAATGAGGACTTACTTAGGTTTATCTTCGGTGATCTCTCGGATGCAAGATGCTGACTGTTGCGTTCTTTTACATGCACGCCGGCTATCACCGACCAGGGAATCGAAAAGATGGAATGAATTAAACTCTGGGATTGATCGGATGAAAAGATTTGATGGCTTGTTTCTTGAGAAAGAATTTATTTTTCTGCTAGTTTTTCAGTGAGTAGAATAACGGTAAACTTACTCGCATCTACAATAATACCACCTACAATGTATGTAGAGAGTGTACGTCCTTACCTCTTCTCCAAAGTGTGGCATCCATCCATTGCCCACTTGCCAGACAGATTCGGACTTTTTCACCGGTGTCCCAAGATATTCTCTTCGAAAAGAGTTTGCATCTCCGAGACCTCATCGGAGTTTCTGGTACTAGATACACATGTGAAAGGAATCAATCATATGTTCCTTCCCTCTTTGAACCTTGGAAATGGGTCAGCTGCTGACCAAGTGTACCAAGAAAAAGGATTTATTTATGTAGGAGTATGCACAGTGCACACGGTTCCTCTGCTTCTGTATTGCGTTGTCCAATTTATGCACCTTCACTTGGGTCCTGGATTGGTCGGTCATGGACAGGCCGACATTGATATTCGACTGACTGATCCATTTGATTGCCAGAATCAGGGATGTTGATACCATTTTCCATTTTCCATTTTCCATTTTCCATTTTCCATTTTCCATTTTCTTAATCTTTGATCCTTTATCTATTATCGTGATTGGGATTGCAATATTGAGCATGGAAATGACGTATCATAAAAGGAAACCCTTTTTATAGATTTGGATGATTTGGAGAGGCAAGTATAGTTTGGATTATGCGATAAGTTGCTGCTACCTGCTAGTGCATTGCGAGATATTCTATGCAGGAGTTTGAAACGGAAAGTGCATCGGATTCTGTACAACTGGCAGTTTTTGGCGGGAAGGTGCAGATTTAAGTTAAGCATCAAGCATTGAGACTGAGACTGAGACTAAGACTGAGACCCAGACTGAGAGACGACGAGTAGGAAAAGGCAATTATTGGAACTGCAATAGAGACATCTGATGGATGCGATGGGTCCGAGTGCGGAGGCGATGGGAGGCGATGAAAGGCAAAAGAAGGAAAAAAGAGAGAGGTTGGAAAAATGGGTGATGGGTGATGGGTGATGGGTGATGGGTGATGGTTGATGGTTGACGATGTGATAAACGTTGTCCTTTCTTTCTTTCCATGATTCATTCATCCATTGATTCTCTTCATCGTAAAGCCAAATCCCCGTTGACCGAGACCGAGTTGAGGTAGAAGGCGGGGTGAATGGCACACTAATCCATGATAGGAAAGGTCGAGAGCTGATAAGGGGAAGTTGCTCAGTTCTCAAGGTGTTGACGGTGTTGACGGTGTTGACGGTGTTGACGTTCGGAATTGGAGGGTTAATCATCAACTATCATTCATCACTCCTGGACAATATCACCCAGTACCAAGAAGAGATTGATGATTATGATGTGAATGCGAGCCAGTAGTAAGAATGATGAAAGGTCAATATGGATATGCTCCTGGATATACGTACGATGACTAAGAATACATTATCTAATAATGATCTCTCTTGTATTGATTTATAATCATTCATCGACTCCGTACTCGTACTCACCTATTACGTGTTACTATTCACTCAGGTCCAGAATCTTCTCCATTCTCCATTCCATTCCAAATATGTACAGCCTCGGAAGATTCAGGCTGAATCGGAGAGAACCCATCCATTCAATAGAAATCCCTAGAAGGAACGAGTCAACGGTGAGTAAAAGAAGGCAGAGGCGCAGCAGTACCTTGATCACACCTACTCTGTCCAGTGATTCATTCACTCATTCTCACTAAACTCTAAAAGGTGGCGTGGCGCTAAGCGATAAGGCAAGTTCAATGCGGTTCCTCCTTTGAATACCTACTTAAACACTCCATCTCACCCTCCAACATCTCCCTCTTTCTTCCATCATACAACTCCATCAACTCTCTCTCCACCACAACTTCTTTTGATTCTCAATAAATCATCATCTACAATATCATCTACTTCATCAAAAGATTAATACTACCAAAGCATCATCATGCAGATCTTCGTCAAGACTCGTAAGATGTCACCTTTCCGTTTGCCGCCTTCGAGTGGCATCGCCACATCACTTCCGGAAGCAGCTTCCATCAACAATTTCATCAATAATTCTATCAAAAAACATCTGCTAACGTGTATCTGCTACAGTCACCGGAAAGACCATCACCCTTGAGGTTGAATCTTCCGATACCATCGACAACGTCAAGGCCAAGATCCAGGATAAGGAGGGAATCCCTCCCGATCAACAGCGTTTGATTTTCGCCGGAAAGCAACTTGAGGATGGTCGCACTTTGAGTGATTACAACATCCAAAAGGAGTCCACTCTCCATCTCGTTCTCCGCCTTCGTGGTGGTATGCAAATCTGTAAGTTGATCACTATTCCCGTCACATTACGCTACAGTTTACTAACATCATCATAGTCGTCAAGACTCTTACTGGTAAGACTATTACCCTTGAGGTTGAGTCTTCCGATACCATCGACAATGTCAAGGCCAAGATCCAAGACAAGGAAGGCATTCCTCCCGATCAACAGCGTTTGATTTTCGCCGGTAAACAACTTGAGGACGGTCGTACCCTCTCCGACTATAACATTCAAAAGGAATCCACCCTTCACTTGGTCCTCAGACTTCGTGGTGGTATGCAAATCTTCGTCAAGACTCTTACTGGAAAGACAATCACTTTGGAGGTTGAGTCATCGGACACTATCGACAACGTGAAGGCTAAGATTCAAGACAAGGAGGGTATCCCACCTGATCAACAACGTCTTATCTTTGCTGGTAAGCAACTTGAAGATGGTCGCACTCTTTCCGATTACAACATCCAAAAGGAATCAACCTTACATTTGGTTCTTCGTCTTCGTGGTGGTATGCAGATTTTCGTCAAGACCTTGACCGGAAAGACCATTACATTAGAAGTAGAATCATCAGATACTATTGATAACGTAAAGGCTAAGATCCAAGACAAGGAGGGTATCCCACCCGACCAACAACGATTGATCTTTGCTGGAAAGCAGTTGGAGGATGGCAGAACCCTTTCGGATTACAACATTCAAAAGGAATCTACATTGCACTTGGTGCTCCGTCTTCGTGGTGGTCAATAAATGTTTTTGATTCGATCTGCACATATATTCTTTAGGCGTTTAACGATGACCTGATCCAATGGTGTTATGGGGGGCTGGGTTAGCAGGTTCTCATCATAGTGCACTGGCATGTGCCACAATATTGATAGTATTCAATAGTCAAAACTATATTTTTGACATTTAACTCTACACTTTTATGAATGTGATATTGAATAAACGATTGTGATTGTGCCTGTAATTAGTATATAAACAGTAATAAGTATCAATGCTTCACTTCCTTATCGTACATGAAATGGAGTTGGAGATAATGACGGTGTTATGCTCCACCACATCCACTCATGAAGCTAAAGTGATGCGAGGCTGCAGCCGCACAATGAAATTTATACCCCAGAACCTTTCATATCCACAAAACCTTTTGTGCTACAACACCTGCAAAACTACTTTTTGATACGAATGCAACTCTGATGCGATAAACTGTTAACAGTCCATATCTAATCTTCGGGCTTTTAATTGCGAGACAAAGTTTTTCCAACGAGCAGCCCGCGCCACGATTCCCGCAAGCCCCCACCACGAAGCTTTCGCATGGCATTCGATTCATGCAGCCGTGAATGAAATTATGAATGAATGAATGAAGAAGTATGCCATCATACTTTTATCATCTCAAATTCGAATTGTATCCTTTACCAGATTCGGACCCAGAAAAAGTGAGTAAGAGAGAAAGGGAGAGGGAAGTGTGGGTTCCGGGTGAGGGAACGGATATTTTTGGCTGTACTCCATCATCCACAGGCGGAGTTTGCACCTGGCCGAAACATAAACCTGTTAATTGGGAACAAGGTAGGAGGAGAAAGGGAGGCACCGGAAGCTCGGCAGGTTCTGTGCTGGAAGAAAACTCGAGAGGCATTATAAAGGGAACTGAGAACCAAATACAGACGGGCAGTTTGCAGGGTGCCCAGAACGGAGCTTTAGATTCGGGAGTAGCAAAAGGAGGGGTCATTGATTGCGGACCTTCACGGCAGACACGACCTGAAGAGTCGAAAAATCTAATAGTATTGAGCACGACGAAAAACTCGCAATTAGAAATCGCACCTCCGAGCGCGAGTTTGGTGGGTAAGAAAAGAGATCTGCAAACTTCGAAACGGGATTGGAGGTTTGGGAGGGTTAGAGTTGAAGCATTGGATATGGATGGCGCGAGGGGATATCATCGTAGAGGGGAGGGTAGTCAGGGTGGTATTGTCATGAATGCTGGACTAGAACCGGGTGGTCGAGTTACAAAGGCGAGATTCGAGGAATTACACACTATAGGGGAGAATGGTTTAGAGTTGAAGAATACCGAGGTGGGATGGGGAGTGGTGCATTTGTATAGGGAGGGAGAGGAAACACCTGGATTAATGGGGGTGGAAGTTTATAACGCAGATACTGCGGCGACTCCCACGAATGATGCCCAAAGTAACGGGTCGAGTGAGTCCGATGGAAAAGATAGTGCAGAGGATTGTACTTTACTATGCATACCTGCTGTGCCGAGTTATCTTACGCCGAGAGATTTCCTGGGATTCGTGGGAGAGAAGACAATGCATGAGGTTAGCCATTTTAGAATGGTTATGACGGGGCGGATGAACAGGTATATGGTTCTTATGAAATTTAGAGATGGCAATGTGGCAAAGAAATGGAAGGCAGAATGGGATGGTAAAGTCTTTAACAGCATGGAGGTATGTTTTCACTTTAGTAGAAGATATCTTTGTTTAGAACTGACGATATTCAATATAGCCAGAAACCTGCCATGTCATGTTTATAAAGTCAATCACTTTCCAAACTCCCACCTCCAAATCAAATACAAGTTTTCCAGAACTGTCCCACGATCCTTTTACACCAGCTCCGATGCAAAATAACCTTAAGCCTTTCCCTCCTCCGACTCCAAATCTCGTCGAACTTCCTACCTGTCCTGTCTGCCTCGAAAGAATGGACGATACAACGGGCCTCTTTACGATTCTCTGTCAACATGTCTTTCACTGTGCATGTCTCGAGAAGTGGCGTGGCACAGGCTGTCCCGTTTGTCGACATACTAATCCCTCACTAGCAATTGCTTCTCAACAGTCTACTGCACCTTATGACCCCGACAATCCACCGTTTGGAAGTGGTGAAGCATCACTATGTAGCATTTGCGATTGTACAGATGATCTCTGGATCTGTCTCATATGCGGAAACGTCGGATGCGGGCGCTACAAAGGTGGGCACGCCAAAGAACACTGGAAAGATTCGGCGCATAACTTTGCCCTGGAAATCGAAACTCAACATGTATGGGATTACGCGGGTGACATCTGGGTTCATCGACTCATCCGCGATAAAGGCGATAACAGTAAAGTCATCGAACTTCCCTCGTCACGTTCTAGGGGTGCATTGGCTCCCGCGGTAGATGTGGATATGGTTCCGCGGGAAAAACTTGAAAATGCAGGATTGGAATTCACGCATCTTTTGACGTCGCAGTTGGAGAGTCAGAGGGTTTATTTCGAGGAGTTGGTCGGTAAAGCGGTTGCGAAGGCGAGCGCGGCAAGTGAGAAAGCTAGTCTTGCGAGTCACGATGCGGAAGTGGCGCTGAGGAAGTTGGGGGAGTTGGAGGAGAAGTATCGGAAGTTGAGTGTGGATACGCTGCCGAATTTGGAGAGGGAGTTGGAGAGGGAGAAGAGGAAGGCGGAGAAGGCGCAGGAGATTGCGAGGGCGATGGGGAAGAGTTTGAGGGAGGAGAAGAAGGTTTCGGAGGGGTTGATGGAGAGGATTGGGTTTGTGAATGAGGGGGTTAGGAAGAAGGAGGAGGAGATGAGAGGGGTGAGGGAGGAATGTGAGGAGTTGAGGGAAGCGAATCGAGATTTGATGGTTATGATTAGTGGGAGGGAGAAGATTAGGGAGATGGAGGAGACGGGGGAGTTGGGTGAGGGCGAGGCAGAGGAGGCGGGGGTTAGTGTGGGGGAGAGGGAGAAGGAGGGGGAGAAGAGGAAGAGGGGGAAGGGAAAGGGCAGGAAATAGATATGTTGATGAAAAGAAAAGATTCTCTTTTGGCGTAACATATCATGGTTTGGCGACTGGGTTTCGGGTTGGCGCAATTGGGAAACGAAACGAAAGGAATTGAGGTGGTAGGTATTGCATTGCATTGCATTGTATTTCTTGCTCGATACCTACATGGGATGCATGAATGAATGAATGAATGAATGAATGAATGAATGAATCAATACAATGTATCTCTACGAGTAGTCAAGTACAGGTCTATAGGCAAATCAAAAGGAAACATATACATCATATCATGTATATATATCTATTACATATCTACCAAAAAAATATCTGTGAAAATGTTATTCTGTCTATACATATGTAGGTAGGTATCTACATAGGTATCTAATATCCATTTCCCCATAGTCTCTCCGTCCCTCCCTCCCTCCTTCCCCACAACTCACGACACACAATACAAATCAGAACTCACAATTTACAACTCACACCTCACACCTCACACCTCTACACCTCTACACCTCTACACCTCTACACCTCTACACCTCTACACCTCTACACCTCACACCTCACACCTCACACCTCACACCTCACACCTCACACCTCACACCTCACACCTCACACCTCACACCTC